>JAQHUG010000362.1:1414513-1430044 GCA_028555095.1 Dicrostonyx torquatus
GGTGGTGGTGGTGGTGGTGTCAGTGATGGTGTGGTTGTTGTTGGTGGTGTGGTGGTGGTGGTGTGGACGGTGGTGGTGGTGGTGTGGACAGTGGTGGTGCAGATGGGGATGGGAATGTGGTTTTGAAGTAGGAAGGTTTTATTCCTAAAACACCGGAGGCTCCAGACACTGGGTGTGATTTCAAGTACTTGTGGGCAGCTTCACCTGCCGTGGGTATCTTGGATATTCAAAGACAAAGGCTCTATGGGAGCTAGGTATCTGCGAGGCACCCTGGAGGAGGGCTTTGGGGCATGGGCGCTGCTTATGCCGTGCCATGGGGGTACCACAGACTCACCCTTGTCCTGTGTCCACAGCCAGCAGCCGTCTGATGGGAAATCCCCCAGCCTCCTCTTTCATGGGCAGCTTCCTCACCAGCAGCCTGGGATCTGCAGCTTCTGCACACCCCACTGGCCCTGCATCCTCTCCCTCTGAGCCAGCCTACCGAGGATCCCACCCCGCCACCTCCCAGATCTGGTTCTCCCATTCCCACGAAGGTAAGTCAGGTCCTGGGTTGCTGGCTATACCCCAGGGCTTGTGGACCAACTGGTGAAAGCCTTGCTGGCTGGCAGGCTCTGCCTGGAGTGCTAGGGGCGGGAGGGTTGCCTTCCTACTGAGGAAGTCTCCCAAGGGAGGTGGTAATTGGCTGGAAATCGGGTGGCCCCAGTAGGCACTGGCTCTGGCCAGATGTGTGCTCCAGATGTTGGGCAGGGAGGATTCTGAGGAACTAAGGAAATATGGAATGCAGCTGGGCCAGCCGGACGGGGCTGTGCCCTCCACCGTGGGCTGCCCCCCACCTCCCCAGACTCAAGCAGGCATGGGTTCCAGATGTGTCAGCCGGGAGTGCTGTCAGCAGGCGGAGACCATTGTTGCTCCCACCCCCCATGCCAGTCCTGCCTATGGCAGAGCTCCTCCTAGGCCGCCACCCTTGCGCTTGGCACACTTTGGTGCCGCAGAAGTACCTGTTACTCTCAATCATCATGGAACAGGATGGCTTCTAGAACCTCTCCTGGCCTCTCCCAGTCTAGACGGTACCTGGTCCAGGTGTCTGAGGTTTGCTTTGCACTTTTGATTTTGTAACCTGGTGGCCCTGGGTCTCCAGCATCCCTGGCCTGGTCATTGCTTGCGCTCACATTGATTGTACGTCCCCTGTGGTGCAGGAAGGGTTAACCCCCCCTCCCTGGCTGGCACGCGGGAGGTAATTGCAGTTGGCAGCGGGCACACAGAGCTCTGCTCCTGGCACCAGGCACTGCCGTAACTCAATGACTGCTGCGCTCGGGCGTCCTGTTTACAGAGCGCAGTGGACCCACACACGCCCGCCCGCCCGCGTTCTAGGCAGAGAGATTAGCGCCCGGCACTGCTGGAAGCCTGAGAAACCTCTCTTTGTGCAACAAGAAGGGGCTGTTTTCCAAACAGGACAGGTGACAAGGGAGGGACAGTTGTTAGAGTAATCTGGGCTTTGGGTTCTGCCCAGAACACACATGGATGGCCAGGCGATAAGAAGCAGTGATCTCCTGGGTGGACCAGGTCCTGAGGACCGAATAGGCAGAGTGGGGTCTTCAGCTCAGACCTACCCCTGCCCTCCCAGCAGAGTCCTGGGTGGAGGACAGAGCTCCCTGGCCAGCTGTGGGTGGCCCCAGGCCCTGCAGGAAACACTTGCTCCCTGTTCTCCAACCGGCCTTTGTGTCTGCTGGCATCTCCCAGCTGGCCACAGCATCTGGCTCCCAGGATGTTTGCAGGAAGGATGGGGGTGGCCGAGCAGGAGGAGCAAGCATCAGAGGCCACTCAAGACAGGGCTGTGGCCCTGGACTGACCACAGGTGCACCGCTCGACCTGGGCCGCCTGCCTTGATTTCTGTCCTGGTGACTAACATTGCCCCAACAGGTGCTCGGGAATTTCAGCCCACCTCCTACTCAGTAGTGCCTGCTTCCTCTCCATCCCTCGCCAGGAGATACGACCAGCAAGAAGGGTGGTTTGTGGGTGGCACCACCTGCCCTAGAGCCCAGTCCTGTGCCTTATTGGGCCACTCACTCAAGAGGGTGGGTGGAGGCTGCTGAGGGCACCCACAGCCATCTACTTCCCCCGTACATGAATGGTTGTCTGGTAGAGTTGCTTATAACCCTCCCTAGGTACCCTCAAATCTCAGAGCCCACATGGGCCCAGCCTCTATAGGTCCGGCTTTCGTGCCCTAGCCCCGAGGGTGCCCCCTTGTCTGGTGAAAGCCGGTACTCAGACAGTGTGCTGTGGAGGTAGAGCCCTTGGCTTCTGGGCTGCGTCCCTACCACTCACTCACACTCTGTCCCACATCCTGCATTCAGGGCAGGAATAGGGGCCTGGCTGTGTCCCAAGGAGAAAGCTTTTGTCTCGGAGACCAGCTCCAAGGACAACGGGAGTCTCTGCCCACTGCGGGGCACCCACTGTGGCAGGTGTGAGTTGAAGTTCCCAGAGTGAGGTAGGGGAGGGCGAGCACAGGCACACGCGGTACAAGAAGGGGGATGTTCAGGGCTCCAGACAGCAGAGCACAGGGCCCACTGGGGGCTGAAGACAGGTGTGTGGGGAGGCAGCAGTCCTGGAGGGGGCTGTGCACGCTTGCAGCCTTCCGAGTTCCGTTCCCTCTGAGTGGCAGGAGTCCACATCTGTCTGGGAGTCCTGTGACAACCCGTACTTTTCGGGCCTGTGCCTCAGGTTACCCCCTCCCCCCACAGGGGATCCCCTGTCTCCTATGTCTCCAGCCTCACTCCCTGACAGGTCACATGGTACAGCCTGCTCTGTGCGGTAGAGGCCAGGGCGGGCGGGGCGGGAACGAGTGGCAGGCTGGCTGGCTGCCCTGGCAGCGTGCCTGGCTGCTAGTCTGACGGGGTGCCAGCTGGCTCCACGTGCTAGGGCCTGTTTCTCGGCCATGTGTGTACAGGAGGGCGGGGGGCAAGGCAGGCAGGGGCCACGCGACACGGCCAAAGAATGGGGGCCATCCACAATGGGGGCTTCCTGGGCAGGAGGCCAGGAGGCCCAGCTTACCCTTGTCCTACCCCTGAATGTGGAGATCCAGGGACTCTGCCTGGCTTGCTCCCTGCCTCCTCCCTGCCCTGCGCCTTCTTATGTCTGGGGCAGGTAGGCCAGGATAGGGCTGACAAGAAGCTCCTCCCGTGGGAGTTAGCCATAGGTGGCCTCCTACTCTTGACAGGGACTCTCAGACGGCTAGAACGCCACCCCCCTCGCCATCTGCAAGGCAGCTGCTAGAGTGGGGGCCCGGGCTTCCTGTGTCCCTGGAACAGCTGGGGGTTCAAGGGATGCACCCTGGTGTTGGAGGAGCCGCCTAGGAACATCTGGCCTGGAGCAGGGCTTTCTTGCTGCGCCCTGGGCCTTCTGGGCCCCTTGGCTCACCCAAGATGATGGGCCTTGCCAGAAGTAGGCTGTCAGAGCCCGGGGGTAGGGTGGACAGTAGAACTAGCCTGGGGCAGAGGTGAGTGGCCAACTGCCAACCTGGCCTGGGTGCATGGGGCTGGGGTGTGGTGCGGCACAGCTGGCCCTATTGTCAGAGAGCCTGCCCCCCACCCCACCAGCTGCCTGCTTAGGACCACCCACAGGACAATGAAAGGAGATGCTGTAGCTAGGGGGTTGGCGAGGGGTACAGGAGCTCCAAACCCACTCGGCCCTGCTAGTCGTGGTCTCTTATGCCACCTGGAGGGGGAGCCGTGGGCACACGTGCCAGCCCTGGCTGGCTGGCTGCCTAGCTAACTTCTGTCAAAGCCACACCCACCCTGGTGGCCACTTCTCCATCCACGCCTGGCTGGATTCCACACACAGGAGCCACCACCAAGCGGCTCCTGCTGCCCCGACCACACACACCCACGTTTCTCCAGCTGCCTCTGTCTCCCTCAATACCTTACAAAGCCTCAAGACTCAGGGGTGAGCAGGGGCTGGAACATGGCCAGCAGGAAGACAGGTCCTATTCGGGCCCCCATCCACATGGGTGGGCCAAAGGCTTCCGTGGCCCGTCAGACTCCGTCCCCTGGAACTGCCCCCTGGTGGCTACCCTATCCCTTTTCTTCAGATCTCTCCCTTTTTCATTTGGTTTTCTTGAACCGGACTCACCGCGTAGCTCTGGCTGGCCTAGAACTTTCTATGAAGACCATTCGTCTGGTCTAGAAGTTGTGGTGATCTTCTCCTCAATGCTGATGTGTAGGCATGAACCCCTGCACCCTGCGACCCCCCTTTCCCCCTTTGAAAAAGTTTTAAGATTTGAATTTTTAATGACGTGTGTCAACGTGTTTCCGCATGTAGTTATCCACACGCGTGAGTGTAGCCACTTGCGAGTCCAGAAGAGGGCATTGGGTCTCCTGGAGCTAGGTTTTGGGTCCTTGTGAACCGCCAGAGGTGGGTGCTGGAATCAGAACTTGGTTCTCTCCAGGAGCCTGGCCACACACCTTGGCCCTTCCTCTCTGGTCCTCTGCCTCACCCTCGGTCCCCCAAATCTCACAGTGTCCCTACCCATGTCCACAGGAGCTGCTGAGCTAGTTGGGAAAATCTGGCCACCCTAAGATTTGGGGGACATCACGGAGCGAACTCTTAGACCCTGCAGTGGGGATCAGAGTGTCCCATTGGGCTAGGCTACCTCCAGCCACCTCCTTGCCATTCGAAGCTACAGGGTCTCAGGGGTTCACCTCGGGGTGTCACAGCCTCAGGAGCTGCCTTAGGTTCAGACACTCGGCTTAGAGGCTCCGAGCCTGTTTCTTCATCTATAAACCACGCTGGGTAACACAGCTGCTTGGACACAGAACGACTTAGGGTCAGTACTTCAGATGGTAGCCCCTGCTCTCTGCACCCTTTCTCAGAGACACACCGGGGGCAGCGGGGGTGGGCAGTGGCTGTGGTCACCAGCAAAGATCTTCCTGGATCTTTGGGTCTGACCTGGGCAACAACCGTTGCCATCCAGGCCACGTGCTCACTGCCCATGGGTGAGTGGACCCCCCTGGGAGTGCTTCAGAAGGTGTGTGTGGGGGTGCTTCAGAAGATGTGGGGGGGCAGAACTGTCTTCCTAGATGCCAGAAAGGTGTTGGGGCCACATTCAGGTAACTCCGGTTTCAGGCTTTTCCCATCGTCGGTTGACTTCCGGAACCAGCCCCGCAATTCTGCCCGCTGGCCAGCGCCAAGCTCCTCCTTGTGATGTGGAGTACTGTCCTCTGGATCCAGGGCAGACTGCCCATGGGAGCCTGGCTCCTTAGGCTCATCGTTATTCCTCTCAGCCCGGGGACATGGAGACTGCAGGGCCTTGTTCCCTGCAGTTATGGGTCAGCACTCTGCAGGCCGTAGGGAGGAGGCTTATGCAGAAGGCTGCCATTCTAACCTCCAAGCCACTTGGGTGGTCGGTCCTGGGAGCTTCACTTTGAAATCCTGGCCTCGATGACTAGGAGTCCGAGCGGCTAGTGTGAAGAGACCCTGAAGCAGGGGCATTTGGCAGGGAGAACCTGGGTTGTTGCTAGGTTACTCCCTTCAGCCACTAAAGCAGGGATGGCAAGCACCCCGTGAACTGCCGCATCCTGCCCGTTCCCAGGGCAGACATTACTAGTCAATCGAGCGGCATGAGACTCTAGCTGTAGGATTCGTGGCCCAGCACTCTGCTCGAAATCACTGGCAGTAAGTAGAAGGGCTAGCACCAGGTTCCTGTTGAGCGCGCACGTGTGACGACAGCATCATAGGGAACTACTGGGAAGGTGGAGGCTTGCAGCCGGTCTGAGGACCTTCTAGGTGCCTGATTCTCCGGGTGGGCAGGAAGAGCCCCCACCTCATAGCTGCCCTTTTACCTGCCCGTCCTTCCGTCTTCTGTGTTTTTTGGGTCTTCTGAATGCCGTTTCAGGATGACCTTACTGGCGGCCATCTTCTTTCCTTTTTCTGCCTGTTGATCAGTTATCCCCACCTTTGGTAGCCGTGGTGGTGGCAGGGCTTCCCCTTCCCCAAGTCAGCTAGGAGTTCCCAGGAAGCAGGTGGGCTCAGATATGTCATGTGATCAGGTCACGTGATCACCGGAGCAATCACAGCCGCTCCAACCTAGTGGTCAGAAGTGTGAGTCCGCCCCGGGGTCTTCTTCCTGATGCTGATGCTGCAGGCCATCCCTACCAGGATACTCCCTAGAACTTCCCATCCCAGGCCTGGTCTTCTTGGTCCTTTAAGGATGCCTGTCTCCCTGCTTTGGCTTCCAGTCCCAGTAGCTCTGATTCCGAAGTCGTTTTCTCTTTTCCTCTTTAGGGAGTACAGTCCTAGGGAAAATAAAGAGGCTTTTTGATTGCTACCTAAGACGACTCCCCCTCTCTTCACTCCATCCCCCAAGATTCTTTGCCCCTCTCTTCTGCCCCCCCCCCGCCGCTATTCTTTCTCTCCTCAGTTCCCCATTTGAGGCCTGGGAGATGAAGAACCTCAGTGCGTTGGTATGGCTGGTAGATTTCAGCCTCGCTCCCTGGACGGCAGCCCTTTTCTCAGCACCCAAAGTGCCATGGGTGGGAAGGGAGTCCTCTTACTCAGTTAGCTAAGTGTCCATTGCCCCCAGAGAGCAGGAAGAGGCCCAGGCCTCCTCAGGGAGAGCAGGGCGGGCGGGGGTTGGGGGGTGTCTGAGCCTGGAAACATTGTCTGGGAAGGAGGAATTTTACAGACTTCTGTTTACAAAAAAAAAAAAAAACAACCCGAGGCCCGTAAAACGTTTAACTGCAGCCAATTACAGGGGACAGCTGCAGTGGTTTACACCCCCCCAAGGCTCCAACCCCCCTGCCCAGCTGCTCCCACCCAGGCCTCTTAGCTTTTGTCAAGTCTTCCAGGAGCTGGGTGTAATCTGGCTAACATCTGCTGCAGATGTGTCCACACACACCAGGCCAGCGGGGCAGGTCTTGCAGCCCCGGCCTGCTCCTCAGCAACAGGGGACCAGGCCTGGCCAAGTAACTTCCGTGTGGTCTGAGGGGATGCTGTCCTCTGAGAGATGGCGCTACACCTGCGGGCAGGTTTCCGGGTCACAGAAGTCTGAGTCTTCAGACGTCCCCGCTGCCTTGTGACTCAGATGGAAGACTGCATGGTCAGATGGACCGGATAGATCCCTTCCTACATGGAGCACCCAAGAGCCGCTGAACTAGAGATTGTCCCACGGTGTCACTGGTCAGGCTTCTGAGTGGTGACCCCATGGGAGTGGGAGGTAGTGTGTGGTCTCTGCCCGGGACTTGTGTGTGTGTGCTGTGGATTGTTTACCAGCTCTGAGTCCTTGGCCTGAGCTGGTTGTCAAGGATGCCCCAGAGATGCCCGGCCCCTCGCCACAGTAGAGATCTCTACTTCAGCATCCAGACAGAGACGTGAGACAGACAGACATGGCCAGGTAGCACTCACCTAGGTCTGGCTCTGCTTCTAAAGGGTTTCACCTCATTCTCCCAACCCCTCAGCCATGGTGGGTTCGGCCTCGACAGCCTGGGATTTCTGTGTTGAAAGAATCAGGGTGAGCTGGGCGGTGGTAGTGCATGCCTTTAATCCCAGCACTCGGGAGGCAGAGGCAGGTGGATCTCTGTGAGTTCGAGACCAGCCTGGTCTACAAGAGCTAGTTCCAGGACAGGCTCCAAAGCTGCAGAGAAACCCTATCTCAAAAAAAACAAAACAAAACAAGAATCAGGGTGGCCGAGTGTAGGAGGGCGGAGGGAAGATGGGCTGCGACACTTGTCTGTGACCTCGCCGTGATTCTGAGAGAGCCCTGATGCCTGGCTACCCGGACATCTCTAGAGAAGCACACACCTGGCTGCTTCTGTTCCAGTTTGTTCTGTAGTGTGGGGAAATGCCTGCCTACCCGGCAAAGCATCTCTGAGTTGATCCTCCAGGTTTCCCAGTTCACCCTGGGTGGCCTCTGCCCTAATGCTCACAGCAGACCCCAGGGCACCCCAACGGCCTTGGCACTGAGTTCCTGCAGTCCCTTGTAGGGATAGCTTCAGTCTGATCCAGTCGCCCCGTTTAACAGAGAAAGCCAGCTGTTGAGCCAGCAGCCAGGCCTTCCCACATCTCAGCAGCTGTCTTGGTGACAGCAGTGGGTAGGGTCAGTAGCTGCTAGCAGCCAAGACTCCTTTTGGTGGGTTGGATGGAGGTCCAGGTCCCCAGGCTCCTGCCAGGCTTGATGGAAGGGACCAGCCAAGAAGCTATAACCCTAGGGGCTTGGTGACACTCTGAGTCTCCAGTTCTGAACCTCCTAAGAGGAGCCTGTGCAATGCTGCAGCCTTTTTAAAAATGTTTTAGATGTGCTGATTTTATCTTCCGTGTGTGAGTATTTTGTTTGCATGTATTTATGTCTGTACCGTATGTGTGACTGGTGCCCACTGAGATCAGATGTCGGGTTCCCCAATAATGGAGTTATGGGTGGTTGTGAACCGCTCTGTGGGTACTGGGACTTGAACCCAGGTCCTCTGCAAGAACAAGCAGTGTCCTTAACCACTGAGGCATGTCTCCAGCTCCCAGTGATGTAGCTTTTGTTCTCCTTCCCAAGGCTTGCCAGGACCCACTCATCTTTCTTGCAAGCTAGGACCTCATGGGTCAGGGGAAAAGGAACTTTGTTGCAGGTGACAAGAGCCACTGTAGGCCCAAGGTCAACAGGACGGGATTGGCTCTAGGCTGTAGTTAGCATTGCTACACCGTGTGGGTACAACCCTTCAGAACTTCAGCTGCCTCTGAGGTACAGACAAGGGGCCTACTTAATACTACTTGGTTGCCAGGTAGGAGTTGGGGCTGAGACCTTGTCCACCGTGCAGCATGCCCGGGACCTTGCCGATAGGAGCGTAAGATGCTGGGTTCCCATAGAGAGGCCAGTTGAGGGGAGAAATCCGTGGCTTCCAACAAGTGGGAAGAACGAGCCACAGCCTAGCTTCAGCTACCTGAGAGAGTGAGTCACCCAGACCAGCTGTGGTACAGCACAGCTCTTCCAAGACCATCTGCTTTCCTGGGTGCCTGCAGAAGGTGCAGGCTGGAGGCCCTGTCTGGTTTGGCTCTTCCTTGTCTGAGAACTCATGGAGAGTCCATATTGCCCCTTTGTTGCCTGGCCTGGAAGCTCCTGCCACACCAAGTCCTGCTGGGAGGGAATCAAAGGCAGCCTCCCCTCTCTCCAGCCCCTAGCCCATCAGCAATTCAATTTGTGTGGCACCGGAGGGATGGTATTAGTCGAGTCAGAGTTAATGTGATGTATTGATGGGTTGATTTCCCACCGGCAGGCTGTGAGCAGACTCCGTGGGGTGTTGCTCCTGGGCTGCCCGCCTGTCTCTTGCCTCCTTAGGGTCAGGGTGGTGCGGGCCAGGGAGCAGAGAGTTTGTCTCTGCAGCCAGTGTTTTGCTTCCCTAGCTCCTGCGTACCCCAGATTTTCGGGGAGTCTGGCATCTACCTTCCTACCCGTGAGCCACTTGGATCACCATGGAAACAGCAATGTTCTCTATGGGCAACATCGTTTCTATGGAACCCAAAAAGGCAAGTGCTCTGGGGCTTGGTGTGGGGTGCAGTGCATGCTGAGGGTGAGATTAAGGGGTACCAGCGAAAGTCCCCAGGCTAGGTGGGGCCCAGAGGAGGGTGGCCTAGCACCACTGCCAGGTAGGACGCTCAGTGAGGGGATAAGCGCTCATCACTTGCCCTTAGGACCGAGGATCAGGGCAGGAAGCGGTCCAGAGGGGGTCCTGAGCCAGTTCTAGACTGCCGGGAGCCCCTGCCCTAACCCTGTCCCATGAGACAGTTCCCTCAGGCAGACATTGTCGGAGCAGTGATTTAGTTCCTACCTGGCTAGAGGTGGTTGTGGGGAGCGGGGGAAGCCAGAGATTTCAGTCCCTGTCACTAAATGGAGGTGTTTTGTTTTTGAGGGGATGTTTGTATTTGGGGACATTTTTCTACGATGTGGCTAAACCAGGGCTGTCATTGGGTTAGTGGCCACACTTCAGTTTCAGGTGGCCCTGTGGTGAGATAAGATGCAAACCCAGACATAGAGTCCTGTAAGGCTAGAGCCAGTGATGTCAGGAGAGGCCGAGGCCTGTTTGCAGCTCAGGCTGTGGGAGGGACCCCTTGAGTAAGTATAGTTTGGGTTGGTAAGCCCAGCTTAGAGATGGGGGCGTGGGTCCTTCCGGGTGTGCTGGACGTAGGTAGTCCCATGTAGCAAGGTGCTGGAGTGCAGAAGGTGGAGAGTGAAGCCGGGCAGTTTCCACACGCTCCTAGGGAACCACACTTGGGGTAGAGAACAGTGCCCTCTCTTTGCCAGTAGCCATTAGGAACTGAGATACCAACAGAGTGCAGAGGGCCTTCAGGCGGCCCTCCTGGACCAGGAAGGCGAACTAATGACCTCAGGGCATCTAGCATATCTGGATCCTTGGAGTGGTTTGCACATTTGAACACGGAAGAGTCTTAAGAGTCTCTGAAGCTCAGAATAGCCTTGGCCTTGCTGAAACTGGGCTTAGCGATAAATGGCGCAGGCTGCCCTGCCTGGGGTGTGGCCAGGAAGCCTACCCCAGCCCCACTTGGGGGTCTGATTTCATCCTAGACAGCCCTGCCACATGCTCCCGGGAGCCCGGCTTGAGTGCTTGTGGGCTGGATCCACCAAGCCCTTAGTCACACACACACACACCACCCCCATGCCCGCAGCTGTTTTGACAGCATCTGTCAAGGGTGGGCAGGTGGCTAGGCTAAGCCCCAGAAACCAGACTGGTGAACCTGGGCCCAGGGACTCCCTCTGGGCGGTGGGGCCGACTGGTGTCTTGGCGGCTGCTGGCCAGGCCTCTCCACTTTCACAATATTGTGGTGGAGCTTCATCCAAGAACATTATTTGGTTTTGGAAATTGAGCTAATTAGGTTTCTCTTGGGCTACCCCGTCCCTTCTCCCCTTCCCCCTTGTTTCTAATTAGAGGAAATTGACAAGGAATTTACATGACTGAAGACAGTTTTACAAGTTGCAAACGTTTTTTCTTTTGTCCCAGCTCAGTGCTCTCCCTTAGCTAGGGCCCTGGCCCTGCTGCCCACCCTCCCGAGCAGGGGATGTGGCTCTCGCTTGGCGGGGGAGAGTGGGTATCCCCAGGGCTTACTGATGACAGTCTGGAGCTGACCGCCACCTGGGCAGGAAGGGTTTGCCCCAGATCATGACCATCCCACAAGCTGGGTGACCCAGAGCTGCCAGGGTTGAGATGCAGGGCGGGTACAGTTCTGTCTCAGCAGAGACCGCTTCTCCTCCTCCCTACTTTGGTCCCCACCCCCAATTCTGTTAATGAGATAAGATGTTTCAGCGGGGGAGGGGCTCCTCAGAGTGCCCCAGAGGTAGGTCTCCCACACCGTCCCATCTTCGGACACCCCGGGCTCACTGTTACCGTGGCGGTCACGGCATTTGGTGTGGGAGAGGGGTAGCGGCTGCAGGCATCCCTGCCCCCTGCACCGTTAGGCACTTGGCTGCCCACAGCACCCGGTCTAGGCTGCACATGGCCAGACTGAAAATCTGAGACTCTGAGCTGGCTATAGGAAAAGACCGGGCCAAGGCTCTGCCACGCTGAGGAGGGGAGAAGAGGCTGTCCAGTATTTAGAAAGGGAAGCTTGTTTGGAAAGTTGATCAGATCCTGGCGGTGGATGTCGGTGATGCTCATACCGCACTGTTGATGTGTTTGGTGCCCCGAACTGAACAGCGGAATATGTGTCTATTATTTCAAAAATATTTTTTAGAATTTTTTTTTAATTACATGTTATGTGCCTGAGTGTTTTGCCCGCATGTATGTACGTGCACCGGGTGCGTGCCTGGTGCCCACGCAGGTCAGAAGGGGTGTTCGTGCTCCTGAAGCTGGAGGGATGGCTGTGAGTCATCTTGTGGGTGCTAGGAGCCGAACCAGGGTCCTCTGCAAGAACAGCAAGTGCTGCTAACCGCTTAACCACAGAGTGCTCTTAACTACTGAGCCATCTCTCCAGCCCCCTCTTTGATTTGAAAACAAACAAACAAAAATATAAACAAGACAAAACAACAGCCTTGCTAGAGTTGGGGACACGAGGCTGGCTGCTCTCCACTTCCTGCTGACTTTTTTTTTTTTTTTTTGGCTCGCAGATAACTTCTACCTGCGAAACCTGCCCCCGCAGCCCACAATCCTGCCTGCCAACCACAATTTCCCCGGAGTGCCCCGAGCCACTCCTGCTCATCCCATTGGATCCTGCAGCCGGGACCGCATCGAGTCTGCCCCGCTGCAGAAGGGTCCTAAGGAGTTTGACCGCTTCCTCATGGGTAAAGAACTGGGCAAAGAGAAAGCCAGCAAGGTAGCAGAGGGCAGAGAACGCCCAGTGGCGGAGGAAGACAGCAGCAAAGACCGACAAAAGCTGGTGCCACCCATGCCCACCGAGGGGCCCTGCAAGGAGGGGGGCCCGGCACCCCGAGGGTCCTGTGAGGGCCGCCCCAAACATCTCACCTCCTGCTTGCTCAACACCAAGGTACTCAATGGTGACATGAGCAAGGCCTCGCTGGCCAGCTGTGCAGGCGGCATGCTAGGCCGGCCGGGGACTGGCGTTGCGGCGCCCGGACGCTGTGCCAAGGAGGTGGCGGGCCCTGTGGAGCCTGGACCGGCCTTCAGCGAGTGCCTGGAGCGGAGGCAGATGCTGCACCACGCTGTGTCCTACACGGTGCCCTCTGGCCTGCCTTCCGGGCCGCCCCCTCCCCTCAGCACTGGCCCTGCAGGCTCTTTCCCCTGTCTGCAACTGCACGCGGGCCCAGATGGGCTCTGCCCCCTGCAGGACAAAGTCTCCCGGGACCTAAAGGCCAGCGGGCCCACCTTTGTGCCTTCTGTGGGACACCTGGCTGATAAGAGCCGCCCTTTCCAAGTAGCAGAGGCCTGTGCCGTGGCGGGTGATGGCAAGGACCGGCACCTGGAGGGGACTGTGGCCCCCGACCACGGCACATCCTACGGAGTCTCCTATGCCCACATGAAGGCTGAAGGCAAGAGTGAACGGCGACCTGGGGGCTTTGAGGCAGCCCTCCACCCCCGGCTAAAGGGCCTGGAGTATCTCAGTGCAGGCCCCGAGGCCCCTTTCCCTGGACTTCCCAAAGGTGGTCTGGACAAAAGTGGCTACTTCGAGTTGCCCGCCCCTTCACAAGACTGTGCCCGGCCCAATCACCAAGACTCGCTGAGTGGGAAGGCCGCCCAGGCCTGCTGCACTTTAGACAAAATGGCCAGCAAAGAGGTCCCCACTGGTGCTCCGGGGACCCAGAAGGTGGCCCGGATCCGGCATCAGCAACACTTGGTGGCTCCTGAGGTAGAATCAGGAGGCAGTGGAGCTGAGGCGAAACGCAAGTCCATGGAGCTGGCATCTCTGGGTTATGGTGGGCCCCATATGCCTCCGTGGGGGGTTCAGGCAGGCCACGGCACCTCCACGGCTGTCAGCGAGGAGCGAAAGGGCACTGCCTACCTTGACCCCTTCGGCAGTGGCCTGCAGCAGGCAGCCCTCCTGTCTCAGGAGCTCCCCACCCCACCAGACGAGGTCTCGGCCATGAAGAATCTGCTCAGGTACAGCAACCAAGCCTTGGTTGTGGGCCAGAAGGCTCCCTTTGTGGGTCTGGGTGGCCTCAAAGCCAGCTGCGTCCAGCAGGAAGCCAAGTTCCCAGCCACTAAGGGCCCAGGCCCAGTGGAGAGACCCGACTGCGCCCGCAGCCGGGAACACGAGGCTGCACACGGAGATGGGGAAGTGCGGCAGCCGCCCGTGGGCATCGCGGTGGCCTTGGCCCGGCAGAAGGACACAGTCAGCAGACCCGACACAGCCTACAGTTCCAACGGTGGGCGGCAGGGCAGGGCCGCCCCCACCTTCAAAGGTAGGATATTCTTGGTCAGGGAAGCAAGGTGGATGGCATCTACAGTGTTCCTTTCCTGCCTGTGAGCCCCATGGACCCCCTACGTCTGCCCCTAGAAGATTGTCCAAGTCCCTAGGGCCAGGGGACCCCGCCTCAGTGCACGAGCCCCCGACTTAGGCACGCTTCAGACTCTCTGGATAGCCCAGCCTGATCTTTCTGCCGTCTTCATTCTGTCAAGCTGCTTCAGGATCCCGTGCTAACCACGCGCTGGACCTGGAGAGCGAGGAAGAAAGGACCAGGATGTGTGACGACCGCCTGGGGCTGCCTGGCCGCGAACTGCTCTTACAGTAAGAGCCGAGTGGAGGCCCTTGGTGGGTTTGCCCTCTCAGAGTCCTCGTGGGAGGAAGGGAAGTGTCACAACCACGACACCAGGCCCTCGCCTGTCATGTGCCGGGCATGTACAGCATTCCAACATTCCCGGAGGGCTCCGCTCACTTACCCTCTGCCAGCCGCAACCCTGCTGGGAACCAAGGCCCAGAGTCTGGGGTCTCCTAGGAGCCCTCCACCTCCATTTCCCCTTGGCAGGTTGACAGTCTGTTGAGGGGTTGGGGTTGGATGGGGCAAGGGAGGAGGGGGGAGGTCAAGCTGACTCTAATCTTACAGAGACAACAAAGACCTCGTGGAATTTGCCCGGATCCACCCGTCAAGCAGCTGCCCTGGAGACCTGCCCCCCCACCTCATGATGCAAGGCAGCCAGCTGGGCGGGGACCCGGCCCCCCACCCCCACCCTGCCCACCCGCACTGGCTGCCCCGCACCCGAAGTCCCTCCTTGTGGATGGGGGGACATTCTTATGGTCAGTGTTCCGAGAGCACTGGGAGGCTGTCTTGGGGTTCGGGGTCATCCCCTCCTGGCCATTCGGGAATGGGAAGCTCTGGCCTGAACACTGCTACACTGTTGCTCCTCAGGCCTGGGACACCCTGCCCTGCACCAGAACCTACCCCCTGGCTTCCCAGCTTCGGTGCCCGGATCCATGCCCTCAGTGTTCCCTCTTCCCCAAGATGCGCCCACGCAGCTGGTCATCTTGCCCTCGGAACCCACAGCCCACACTACCCCACACACACTTGGTAAGGACTCTTCTCCAGCCTGACTGTCTGCACGTGGGGCCTGTGGGCAGTGGGTCCGAGGACAGCGGTGTCGGTGGAGGGGTGGGGGTGGGAGGAGTGCCTGGACGGGACTCAGGAGAGAACTAGGAGGTCCCTGATTTATCAGGGCTAGGAATGGGCTGAGAAGGGCTGAAGGGCGATGGAGCTGGTGGGCCCTTCACCTCCGGCAGGAACTCACTGATAATCCTCTCTCTGGTCCTGCCCACAGCAGAAGTTATGGACCAGGCCTCACTGTGGCCCCCCATGTATGGGGCCCGGGGCCCTGCCTCACACATGCAACACCCTGGCCAGCTTCCAGTGTATTCTCGGTCCCAGCTGCTTCGGCAGCAAGAGCTGTATGCGCTGCAGCAGCAACAGCAGCAGCAACAACAACAACAGCAGCAGCAGCAGCTGCAGCAGCAGCAGAGGGCCACCCAGGCTCTAGAGCTACAGCGAGCTGCCCAGTTCCAGGTACCATGCAGATGGTCCCATACAGATGGCCCCGTGCAGATGGTCCCATACAGATGGCCCCGTGCAGATGGTCCCATACAGATGGCCCCGTGCAGATG
>JAQHUG010000362.1:1439537-1455369 GCA_028555095.1 Dicrostonyx torquatus
GGAGCCTGTCCTGGAACTAGCTCTTGTAGACCAGGCTGGCCTCGAACTCACAGAGATCCGCCTGCCTCTGCCTCCTGAGTGCTGGGATTAAAGGCCTACGCCACCACCGTCCAGCCAGACAGGAATTTTCTAGCTCTTGGTCTCCCTTGTTCTACCATCCGAAGTTGAATGGGGGAGAGTTGGTAATTGGGTATGGTGTTTGCGTCCGGTAGGCAGCCCTCTGTCCCAGGCCAGGTGTCCTCAGGGCCCTTTTCAGGGCAAGTCTCCAGGAATGCTATTTTCTGCTCCCCCACCCCCCACGCAGTGACAGAGGAAGCCACAGGCCAGGGGCTGTGGCTAGGACCTTGCCTGAGCATGCAGCTTTCTCCTCCCCTCCACAGGAGAAGGTGCGGTGCAAGAGAAGTGGTGGCCAGGCCGAGCTGTCATCCTCCGTGGCCCACAGGGTGGCCCAGCTGAAGCCACGAGTCAAGAGCAAGGGGCTGCCGGCAGGCCTCGGTGCTTTCCAGCGCAAAGAGACTGCCCCAGGTGGGCGCATCCGGAAGAAGCTCTCTAGAGCCAAGAGTGTCCAAGTGGCAGGGGCAGCACAGCATCCACACCCCGATGGGGACAGTGGCAGGGGGATGCCCAAGTTCCCAGCCCAGCCAGCAGTGGCTGTGGCGCATGAGGCAGGCAAGTTGGCTTGTGAGTGACGGAAGCCTGGGCCACGGTCATCCGGGGACTGAAGGCGGGATGCACAGGGGTCATGGCTACCACAGGGACCAAGTGAAGTCTGTGAAATGGTTAGGTCCAGGGACCACTTCTTGTTGAGAAAGGCTGGGGAAGGAAGGAGCCTTTGTCTTGAGGCTAGGGCTTGGGAGCTCTCTGCTCAGGGCAGCAGGAAACTCTGGGCACGCCCTGGACACTCGTTAAAAATAGCCTCCCCACCTCTGCCCTCAGCATCCGGAGGGTTGGTGGGGTATCTCTTCCTTCCCCAGCAGACAAGTCCAGAAACAGCCTGGAAAAATAGATGTTCTTCCTCCCTCCCAGTTCCTCCTCCAGGGTCAGAGACTGAGGGAGGGCAAAGGGAAGTGCTGCCGCTTTGGGGACAGGAAGCAAGGGGCCAGCTGGGCCAGCAGATACAGAAAGAGAGGGACTCCCCAGAGGGGAGCCCAGTTCTGCAAGGTGGGGCTGTAAGAAAGAAAATCCTGTTCCTTCCCCTGCCAAACACTCCCAGGGTGGGGTCAGTACCCCAGGTTCCTGTTCCCACCCCTGAGCAGCCCAGAGGATGACGGTGTCCTCCTTGGCCGTACTCCCTAGGTCCACCCCAAATAGCCAAATTCCACACCCAGTCACCAAGTCCTCTCTGTTGTCCCCCAGGCAGCGGCTATGACAGTGAGGACTGCCAGGCACTCCTGGGGACAGAGGCTGCTCCCAGGGAGCCTGGGTTGGTGCTGCACCCAGGGGCCAGTGTGGCTGTGCTGGGGCCCTCACCTTCCTCCGTGGTCAAGATGGAAGCCAACCAAAAGGCCAAGAAGAAAAAGGAGAGGCAGGGTTTGCTAGGTAACCAAGAAACCAGAGCATAATGGGAACAGGGTCCTATAGACCAGGGTCCCAATGACCGCTTCCCTCCCTCCCACAGGGGCCTGCCGCCTATCCAGCCCCGAGGGTGAGGTTAAGATCAAGAGACGGACAGTAAAAAGCAAGGTGGGCCCCAAGCTGGAGCGGGCACCGGGTCGGCGGCCCCCAGGTGCACCAGGCAAGAAGAGAGCCAAGGGCAAGGCGAAAAGTGGTCTTTGTGCAGAGCCTGGGGCGGCCACCAGCAGGGGTGCCCTTTTCGGCCCCACGCGGACCTTTGCTTGCCGAGAGGAGGGCAGCAAACTTGCCAGTGAGCGCCTCAAGAGAGCCACACGCAAGAGCGCCATGCTTCAGCCAGTACTGAGGGTAGGCCTGTGGGGTCAGTAGGCATCAGGGTGGTCAGTGGGCATCCAGAAGATGTGAATGCAGCCCTTCCCCCTTCCCCACTCAACCCTGAACTCTGAGTCCAATCCTCACTGCCGTCCCTCTGCCCGTCCTTGAGCAGCGGAAGAATGGGGCCTTGTCCATTGCCCTGTCAGCCCGCAACGCCAAGGCCATCCTGGGAAAGAGCAGGAAACTGACGAAGGTGAAGAGAGAGACTGTCGGCAAGCAGGTAGCAGCCCTCCCAGGCCAGGGGCGCAGTGGGGGCTCAGCCCCTCCCAGCCTCCTCCCCTGACCCCTGTGGCCCCACCTAGGGCCAGGGCCGAGCCGTAAGCCGACTGCTGGAGAGCTTTGCTGTGGAGGATGACTTTGAGTTTGATGACGACAGCAGCTTCTCGGATGAGGAAGAGGAAGAGGAGGAAGCCAGCGTCCAGCTAAGTGCAGAGCAGAGCGCAGCCCTGGGTGAGCAGGCTAACGAGGTGCCGGGTGCCTGGGGAAGGAGTGATGGGTGGGACCACACCCAGCACTGGTGTCCTCCCGTGCAGCACGGTCCTGCACCATCCACAAGGAGGACCTGCAGGATGGACTACCTGTACTGATACCTAAAGAAGACAGTCTGCTGTACGCGGGCAGCGTCAGGACTCTGCAGCCCCCCGACATGTAAGGCCTGGGCCTGGGTGGGAGGAATGCATGCCAGGTGTGACCTGTTGGGGCAGCGAGACCCCTGCAGGGGTCTCACGTGGCCCCTGCCGTGTCCTCAGTTACAGCATCGTCATCGAGGGTGAGAGAGGCAACCGGCAGCGCATCTACTCGCTGGAGCAGCTGCTGCAGGAGGCGGTAAGGATGGCCCCTGCCTAGGGAATCAAGCCCAGTGGCTTTTCCTACCACCAGGAGGACCTCAGCCTGGCCTTAGAGAGAGCCCTGTGGCAAGAGCCCATTGTTCACAGACTACTCTTCCACGGCTCCCTGCAGGTTCTCGATGTCCGGCCACAGTCCAGTCGGTACCTTCCGCCTGGTACCCGGGTCTGTGCCTACTGGAGTCAGAAGTCTCGGTGCCTGTATCCGGGCAATGTGGTTCGAGGTAAGCACAGCTGAGGGCAGGACTAGGGCCAGGGCCCCTCTGAGAGAGCTTTAGAGCTCCCCCTCCACAGTCCAGCTTCCCCTGGGGTTGGAGCAAGGCAGAAGTGGGTCTGCTCTAAGTGCACACTGACACCAGTTTACCGGTAGCCTTGAGAAGGCAAGAGATGGGGGAGAACTCCCACATCCAGCTAATCAGAGCAGGCCCAGCGGGCCCAGAATCCCAGGACCTGGGTCACCAAATCTCCCATCACACCTGGGCAAAAGACGGTATGTAGGGCCCTCAGGGCAGGAAGACTCATGGTCTAAAGGGGAATGGGCAAATGGGCAAGAGTCCGCTGGATGCTCCCGGGAGGACTTACAGAGAGATGTCTTTGCTCCAGTGTCTGTGAGTCGGGAGGCTGTGTATGCCCGGGGGTGGGATCGGTGGCTCTGATGCCAGGTGGCCAGCGGGATGGTGCTGGCTTATCAGATGGCTGGTGTATTCGGGTTGCAGAGGCATCCCGACACCTTTGTTGTCCCCTGCCCTCCCCTGCCTTCTGGCTAGACAGGCTGGCCACATGCTCAGGGCGTGCGCTATTGCAGGTGCGTCTAGTGATGAAGAGGAGGATCTGGACTCCGTGGTGGTTGAGTTCGACGACGGAGACAGAGGCCACATAGCTGTCTCTAACATCAGGTTGCTGCCGCCAGACTTCAAGATCCAGTGTGAGCATCTCCCCAAGGGCGGGCTTCTCCCTGCCTGCATCAGCTCCCTGAAGCCCCTTCTAAACGTTGGAAATGTCCCCAATGTCCCGCAGAGGGTGGCAGTCACCCACAGCAGGCCTGTGATGAGCCCCTCTGTCCGCTCCACAGGTACAGAACCCTCTCCAGCCCTGCTGGTGTCCAGCAGCTGCCGGAGGACCAAAAAAGCGTCGAGTGAGGCCCCCCAACCCAGCGAAGCTCCTTCTCCCAGCCTGTCCCCCAAAGTGCAGGATGGCCCTGAAACTTCCAAGACCCCAGGGAAGAAATCCATCAGCAAAGACAAAGCTGGTATTTGCAGAGCTGTGGAGAATGGGGAAGGGAGGGGTCAGGGAGGGTTGACAGGAGGTACAGCTGACTCTACCTGGCTTTCCCCTTCCCACCCAGGCAAAGTCGACCTCCTAACCTCAGGTGCCAAGTCCCCCACGGGGGCCTCAGACCACTTCCTAGGCCGCAGGGGCAGCCCCCTGCTGAGCTGGTCAGCCGTGGCTCAGACCAAGCGGAAAGCAGTGGCCGCTGCAGCGGCAGGTGGCAAGGGGCCAGGGGTGCTGCAGAACCTCTTCCAGCTCAACGGAAGCACCAAGAAGCTGCGGGCCCGGGAGACCCTGTTTCCCGTGCACAGTATGGCGACACCCGTGTTTGGTAACAGCTTCCGGGCCGACTCCTTCAGCAGCCTGGCCAGTTCCTACACGCCCTTTGTCGGAGGGGCTGCGGCAGGCCTGCCAGGGGGAGCCCACAAGCTGCTTCGGGCCAAGAAGGCTGAGCGGGCAGAAGCAGAAAAGGCAGGGAGACGGCGGACGGGCAGTGAGTTCCTGGTTAAGCTGGACCATGAGGGTGTGACCTCTCCCAAGAACAAAAACTGCAAGGCTCTGCTCATGGGTGACAAGGACTTTGGCCCCAAGCTGGGGAGGCCGCTAGCCAGCCCCAGTTATGCACACCCAGCCCTCGTGGGCAAGGACAAGAAGGGGCGGGCACCTGTACACCCACTACCGATGGGACTGACCCTGCGCAAGTACCCACTGCCCTGCGACAGTGACTGCCCCAGCTCCTACTCGGATGAGGATGAGGATGGGCCGGGGCTGGCCACCGGTGTGCCCTCCCGCTTCCTCACCCGCCTCTCCATGTCCTCCTCCTCCTCGGGGTCGTCCACGTCCTCCTCCTCAGGCTCCATGTCCACCTCCAGCCTCTGCTCCTCAGATAACGAGGACTCCTCCTACAGCTCAGACGATGAGGACCCTGCCCTGCTGCTACAGACCTGTCTCACTCGCCCTGTCCCCGCCCTCCTGGCCTCACCTGAAGCCCTGCGCTCCAAGGGTAGCAGCCCCCACGCCCACGCCCAGCGCTGCTTCCTGTCCAGGGCCGGTGTGACTGGTGCAGGCGCCGGCGCCGGCCCCAGTGGCGTCAAATCCAGGTTTAAGCGCAAGGAGGCCCTGAGCTTCTCCAAAGCCAAAGAGCTCTCTCGGAGGCAACGGCTGCCCTCCGTGGAAAACCGGCCAAAGATCTCGGCCTTCCTGCCTGCCCGGCAGCTCTGGAAGTGGTCGGGGAACCCCACACAGGTAGGTGGGCCTGTCTCTATGCTGTCAACAGAGAAGTGGGCTTTCTCTTGCTCCCTCAGACCCCAAATGCTTCTGTAGGTATTCTTCTCTTTCAGACAAACCATTCAGGGGCCAGATGTGACTCAGTGGCGGGAGCACATATGTTCTTGCAGAGAGGACCTGGGTTCAGTTCCCAGCAGCCTCGTAGGGCAGCTCACAACTGCCCGTAACACACAGGGGGATCCGTACATAAGCATAAATTTTTTTTTTTTAAATCTCAAACCATTTGGAACCCCCCCAGGCAACAACAAAAACCCACCGGTAGCCTAATGAGCCCGCTAGCCAGTGCCGTGATTTGCACGGTAGAGACACAGATGCCAGAGCGTGCCGCATGCTCGCTCTCCGCGCTCTGTGCCGCTGGCAGTACCGCCTGAGCAGCCTTTGCTGCTGCTCAGACAGCCGGCTTTGGAAGGCTGCAACGCACCACCGCCCAGACACACGGACAGCTTTCTTTACCAGTGTCTGTCTGTGGCGGACCTGTGCTGATTTGTAGGCTTTCTATATGTGTTGTCTTAATTTTGTTGGTTTGTGGCACAGTCTCTCTGTGTAGCCCCCCTGGCTGGCCTGGAACTCTGGGAGATCCGCCTGCTTCCACCTCCCGAGTGCTGGAGTTTAAAGACAACGCGTATCGCCTTGCTCGACTGTCTGTGGGTCATTTTGTTGTTGTTGGTTTTTGCTCGTTGTTGCTGTTGTTTGTTTTGCCCTTGTAAAACCAAACTACAGTGAGCATCTCGCGTGTCTCTGCCCTCCGATCCCGTGTGTCTTTGGAGTCTGTTACAGTCTTTCTGTCATGAGAACCCAAGCATAGCCCACCGGACTGTATGTCCCTTCTCCACCCCACTGTGTGGCCGTTTCCTGCCCTTGCCAACACAGATAAAGACACACCATCTGTCCCTCCTGCTTGCTCTCAGTTTCCCCGGCCACCACCTTCCCTTGAGGGTCCCTCCTCACCACTGTGCATCTGCTGGTCTGCCCTGCAGAGACGAGGCATGAAGGGGAAGGCCAGGAAACTCTTCTACAAGGCCATTGTCAGAGGCAAGGAGACGCTGCGCATCGGAGACTGTGCGGTCTTCCTGTCGGCTGGGCGACCCAACCTGCCCTACATCGGCCGCATCGAGAGCTTGTGGGAGTCGTGGGGCAGCAACATGGTGGTGAAGGTCAAGTGGTTCTATCACCCCGAGGAGACCAAGCTGGGGAAGCGGCAGTGCGATGGGAAGGTGAGGTGCGGGCAGGCGCGGTGGGGCCCAGCCCCTGCACAGGGCCTCTGGGAGAGAGGGAGGTTAGCGGTGAGGTCAGCAGCCAGCATCATCGTCTTGTCCTGGTGACCGCCCCAAGCCCTCGCTCTTTCCCAGGTGTGGGGATGTGTCCGCGGGGACCGTCCCCAACCCTGTGCCCTTTCCCGGCAGAACGCACTGTACCAGTCCTGCCACGAGGATGAGAACGATGTACAGACCATCTCCCACAAGTGCCAGGTGGTCGGGCGGGAGCAGTACGAGCAGATGATGCGGGGCCGCAAGTTCCAGGACCAGCAGGACCTCTATTACTTGGCGGGCACCTACGATCCTACCACTGGACGCCTGGTGACAGCCGACGGTGTGCCCATCCTGTGCTGAGCTGCCTCTGCCTCTGCCCACCCTCGTCCATGGCTGCGGCCAAGAGGTCAGCTAGCCAGGAGCTGGTCTTAGAAAATATGCAAATCCTCCAAGGCGGGATCAGGCTTCTCCTCACACTTCTCTGGAGAGAGCTCCTGGGCCGGACCCCAGTCCCATCCTAGCTGCTCCAGAGGGAGGGCCGGCTGGTCCCACGGGGACTGGCTGCTCTGCCCCTGCACCACAGTTCTCGGGAGATTAGAATCCAAGCCATATTTCCCTAGTACCTCCGACTGTCTCCCACCAGGGAAAGCAGAAATCAGGTGTGTTGTCTATTTATTTCTCGTTGTAAATATTGTATTTCTGTGGGGGAAGTTTTATGCGGGGGGGGAATGGAAAAGGATTTTTTTTCCCACCTTCGTGACAAGGGTGGGAGCGTGACAAGGGTGTGTGTGTATGCACATGCACACGTGTGTGCGTGCAGGGTGCGTGTGTATGTGTGCGTGTGTGTATGTGTGCATGTGTGTGCGCGTGCACACGTGTGTAGGGTTTTTGTCCTGGGGTTTTCTTTGGAAATGCACTGTTCTCAGCCTAGTTGAATTCCAACAGGGGCATCTGTGACTGCAGAGGCTGCTGGAATGGGGGCAAGGCCAAAGGCCGTGGGATGGTCTCACGAGACCCAGTCATACCCTCAGGTCTCTCGACATGGGGGGCCAACTGTGGGAAGGAAATTACACTCCGGTTATTTCCTCTCAGTTCATCCCGTACACAGAAGTGTCGGGGTGGGGCGGTGATAGTGGTCCCCAGGAAGGAATGGGGTTCCAGGCACAGGACAGAAGCAGCCGGGATGGGCCTGCCCCGCTCTGCGGCCCAGGAGTATGGCAGCAGCCATATATATCTTACCTCTGTTTGAAACAAAACAAATGAACAAATATTTTGAAGTATCAATAAGAGACATGGATGTTTAGGCTTCCTTTCCTGAATATTCCGAGTTATCTCTGGTTTCCGTTCCCACAGCCGGTTTGTTGCAGGGAGAGAAGCCTGGCCCCACTCAAGCAGGGTGCAGTTGGCCCCTCGCCCCCCTCCACCCCTACCACTTCTCGGCCCCTTCCTTAGCCTTCAGGGCACCAATTGCCTCTCCCCACCCCACCCCCCAGTGCAGCAGGGGCTTCCACAATGGTGCATCTGGTCCACGTCCCTTCTGGGCCTGAATTTGGGGCCCATTTGGGGCTGGTCCACAGTTTTTCCACGAGTACCTCTTCACCAACAGGACTCCCCTTTTCCCACCGGACTTTCCCTGCCGCCCCCCACCTCTGGCTAACCTCAGGTATAGATGGTGATGAGGCTGGGCCAGAGGTGCTGGCATAAAAAGGAACGGTAGATCGGCAGGTGCTGCTTACCCAAGGGGAAGAGGCCTATCTGGTTCCCTTCCTCTTAACCCAGACCCTGGTCCTGGGCCCCTCTGTCCACCCCACCCCCTGTGACGGTTTCTGGGCCTTTTCTACATCACTCAACAGGGCAGATGGCATGGCAGGCTCATGCATGGAGTATATCTCAAGAGTCCCTTCTGGCCTCTTGTGCCCACACCCTGGCCCCAGCAGCCCTTCTTATCCCATTATGGGAAGAGCGGGCTAGACCCACGGAATGAAGGCCTTTGTCCTCAGAAATGCCTTGTGGCACACATGCTCCCCAGTGCCCCACCAGGCAGTGCTTCCTAGGGAGCAAGGAGTATTGAGGGGCGCCTGCCCCAACTGGGACCCTTCAGCCTCCCTTCCTTTGCTCAGGCCCACCAGGCATCTGTCCCAGTTCCAGGGACTTCATTTCTCTCAGTCGTCGCTCAAAGGGCCCTCTTGGGGTACCCCATTCCCCAGGGTACCTCATTCCCGGCTGTCCCACCACCCTGAGGCTTTCTGTTCTCCACATGAGTGCAATATTTCATTCCTGGCGGTCATCGGAAGAGATGGCCACCAAGGTCCTACTCACAGTTAGGGAATCAGAAAGACGGTGAGCGAAGAAACAGGCACCAGGGCTGGTGCTCAGAAGGCGCTGCTCGGAGACCCCATACCCGGGGCACAAGGGCACGCAGAAAGGCTGATCTGTGGGCCGCCTTCTGGATGTTTCTTTCTCCCTCTGCTGAGCTGTCCTCTCTGTCTTTATCTCCCCCCCCTTCCTTTCTGTGTGTACACGCTAATGGCGTGGCCCCCCCCTCCTCCCCAACCGTGGCTAACCGTGGCGGAAGCACGATTCTTGTAAATGTGTAAACTAAGAGACTGGTTGGATTTTTTTGTTTTCAATGTAAACACTAAATACAAAACAAACAAAAAACACAAAGGTTTTATGAACAGCAAACTCTATGTAAAGGCATTTTAGTATAAAATTTTTTATTGATAACTTGCTTAAGAATAAATATATGAACTATTGTACAGGTGCTCGATGGTCCGAATTGTGACTGTGCCTGCGTCCCGTATGTGTGTCACACGGTTGTTCTTGTCTGGGCTGGGAGGAGACTGAGGAACTAGAATGCGTTTAGGTGACCTTAGGCTTAGAGACACCGCCCTAGACCTGAACTTGTTAGTCGGGTATGAATGAATGACGGGTTGGTCACCTGTCCAACTTGAACCCGATCAGATAGATATGCAGGGAGCCAATTTGCGGCCGCCATGGTGGAGCCCACAAACACAAGGCAACAGGGAAGGGTGGCTGCAAACACAACTCCATACTGTGAGCGCGGCCTTAGTGAGGGTCTGAATGGATTTGCTCAACAGAAATATCTCTGCCAGACAGCTATGCAGAGAATAATAAATAATGGTCCCCGGGGCTGGAGAGATGGCTCAGAGGTTAAGAGCACTGACTGCTCTTCCAAAGGTCCTGAGTTCAATTCCCAGCAACCACATGGTGACTCACAACCATCTGTAAGGAGATCTGGTGCCCTCTTCTGGCCTGCAAGCATACATGGAAGGAATGTTGTATACATAATAAATAAATAAATCTTTAAAAAATAATAATAATAATAATGGTCCCGATGGGGATGACGGTGCACACCTTTAAATCTCAGGGCTCGGGAGGCAGAGGCAGATGGGCCTCTTGAATGTGAAGGCCGCTCGGTCCCCCATAGCAAGTTTCAAGCCAGCCAGGATTACGTAGCAAGACCCTGTCTCTTGGCAGAGAGGGAGTAAGCAGAGGGTTGACTAAGTGGGAGGAGAGAGGACCAGGTACCCCCTAATCAGGAAGCTGCAGACCCAAAGAAAGCCTACCACTGGCAAGGGGAGACGACCCTGGTTGGTAACTCACTATGGATGCCCTGAGACGGGACGTCATGGCAAGGCAGATGAGAAACAGCAAGGTTGGTTCTGGGAGCGGGGCTGGGTCCTTAGCAGTGTAAGAGCTTGGTTGTGCAAACACACACACACACACACACACACACACACACACACACCCAGCCCTATCACCTTCCTGCCCGCCAGCCATGGAACTACTTTGCTTAGAGCCCCTCCCCTCACAGAAGCAGGATAAGGCCTCCTGCCTGTGTGGTTCAGCAGGTACCTGCTACAGAGACTGCCACCTGGAGCTGATAGGTAAAGGCCATAGAGCACGGTGCCCAGGGTGCTGGCAGACTCGTCCTCTGCTGCTGTAGACTCGGTCCTGAGATTATCCGAGGTCATGGCCTTTGGGACAGGTATCCTGTCATTCCCAGCTGCTCAGCGGGCACTGAGATGAACTCTGAGATGAAGCGAAAGTTGGAGTCTGGGGTGCAGGAGTACTGCACTGGGCTCCTGGCTCGGGGACCCTCTGTGGAGTTGAGACTGCAGGAACATGGCTTGTTCCTGGGCACACCAGGGCTGGGCCTCGGCATGGCTCCCGGAGGAGACCCTGAGACAGAAATGTGAACAATGTCACCCTCTGCCCGTTCGAGCCTATTTTACTGGGAATGCAGCTCGGTGGTAGACTCTTTGCCTGGTATGTGCAAGGTCTTGAGTTTAATCCCAGTAACACAGACCCCAGAGAAGGGAGGGGGCATAAAAAGCTTGCTTTGCTCAGGAGGCCGTACAAGGAGGGCCCTGATGCAGGAAAATAGGTGGGACCAGAGCTTGGAGGGTGTCGGTGACATCTGCCATGAAACCTGGCAAGAGACCCGGCCAGCAGGCCTTGGGCCTCTCTCTAGCCAGCTCCACTGCAGGGAGCAGCTGAACAGCCAGCCTCCAAGACACCATGTCTCCAAAACCCCAGACAGGCAAGCGGGAGAGACTGGGGACAGCTGGGCAACAACTGCACTGAGGCCAGGTGGCCAAGCTGACTCCCTCACAGCACCACAGGGTGGGTTCTGTCCTTCCAGCCCAGAACAGTGCCGGCCGGGGCTCACACAAGGCTCTAGATGTGGATAGTCCCAGCTGGTGAAGCAAGCCCCTCTGGTTGTCCCTGAGTTGATCTAGGCAGCTTCCTGGGGGTCCCAAGTAGGGCAGAGCAAGTAGAAGGAAGACAGTGGCCAGAAGGTGGGGGGCTGGAGCAGGAGGATGGCAGAGGCTAAGGGACAAGGGTCCCTAGCAGGATGGAACTTGTGATGACCTGCTAGCAAATGACCCCGAGAGCACCAGGAGTCCAAAGACACATCTCCCTTGGTGACCTTGGGTCAGAGTTAAAGCAGGCAGGCTGGTCCAAGAGAGATTCTGCACCAAGACAAAGGCCCTAGGGTGGGGGAGCCCAAGGCGGGACTAAGGTGAGCCGCTCATAAACCACGATAAGCGGGCCACGCTTCAGGCAGGCTACTACTGACCACATCATACCTGAGTCCGTGCCCAGTTTCAGGACCTCCCCATAGGAGCTCCAAGAGACACGGTGGGACATGGGCGAGCCGGAGCAGGCTCCCAGTGTGGCTTTACATCTCCAGGCTCCCTCTGCTCCTTCCTCCTCCCTCCTCCGACCTTGCCTCAGACATTGTGGTCCCGGCCTTCCAGAACCTGCTGCTCTCAGAACAGGGCCTGGTGCAAGGGCAGGATGGACACGGGAAGGACACAGGCTGCTGCGGCGCCCCGAGGGTTAAACATGCAAGACTACACTTTGATCAAGACAAACGAGCCATTATGTGAAATGCTGAAGCAAGATAAATGATGGCACTGGGTGGGTGAGATCAATAAAAGTGATGTTTTATCAGGTAGAAATGACAACCTGGCTGATCGCAATTCGTTTTTAATACTACGAACCGATTGGAGACGAGGGGCCTTTAATTGCTGGGCCTCAGCCCTGGCAAGGTTGCCGGGGGCTGGTGGGGCACTGAAACCACTCAGGCCAGGCAAAGGGGAGCCTTGCCTCAACTCTGAGAGGTGCTCGGAGTCTGTGGGGTCACAGCCTGGGCTGTGTCTGAAGCATCATGGGGCAAGAGACAGGTAAGGAGGGGCAGCCATGGCTCTCGGGTGGGCTAAGGAAGCTCCGGCAGTAATCAGCCAGAAGAAAGGCTGGGTGGCTCCAGCACTTAGCACTGCTCTCCTACAGCCAAGCCTGTACCAGGACTCCATGGAGGACCTCAGCCTCTCCTCTTTGCTGTCCCCTCACCTCCCTCAGACCCAGCCTTACACTGAGCCACTCCTGGACACACACCCCTTGAGTCTCCACAGGCCATCTGCTCAAAACAGCATAAGCAGCGACGAACTTCCCTCTAGGCAGACACATCCAGTCCTCTGTCCCCCGAGCACCGGACTACGGCCATGACCCAGCCCTCCGGCCTCCTCTGGGGAGAGGCAGGCAAGGCAAAGGGCCAGCAAGCAAGGTGGGAGCCCAGGACCTGCAGCAACTATAGTCTGGTTTCACTCTTGTATCGCCTAAGAGTCTTCACCATTTCCACAGACCTTGTTCCCAGCCTGCTGAGACTAGGGTTGCAGGAGCCAGGCGGTGGTGGCGCACACCTTTAATCCCAGCACTCGGGAGGCAGAGGCAGGCGGATGTCTCTGAGGTGAGTTCGAGGCCAGCCTGGTCTACAAGAGCTAGTTCCGGGGGCTGGAGAGATGGCTCAGTGGTTAAGAGCACTGACTGCTCTTCCAGAGGTCCTGAATTCAATTCCCAGCAACCACACGGTGGCTCACAGCCATCTGTAATGAGACCTAGTGCCCCCTTCTGACATGCGGGCACACATAGAAGGAATGCTGTACACATAATAAATAAATTAAATAAATCTTAAAAAGGGGGGGGCTGGAGAGATTGCTCAGAGGTTAAGAGCACTGGCTGCTCTTCCAGAGGACCTGAGTTCAATTCCCAGCAACCACATGGTGGCTCACAACCATCTGCAATGAGATCTGGCGCCCTCTTCTGACGTGTAGGCATACATGCCAGCAGCATATTAAAAAAAAAAAAAAGCTAGTTCCAGGACTGGCTCCAAAGCTACAGAGAAACCCTGTCTTGTAAAGCCAAAAGAGGTAAAAGGGGGTGGGGGGGCTGGAACCAGCATGTGGGCAGGCTAACCCAGTCCCTACCAGGGGCCCCCAAGAACTCAGCTCCCGTGTAAGAAAAATACACTCCCAGGTCCACTGTTTCAACACCTCCTGGTGGGACTCGGACACGGAGACATAACAAGTCTTAGCTGGACAACTGAACACAGGGAAAATAGGTTTCTGCCTGCTGGGGACCAGGTGGCAGTAGGCTATCTTGGGGTGTCACCCTGTGTTGCTCCTGCGGGGCACACGAGGGCTCCGTATTCAGTCATCTGCTCAGAGAGCGGTACTGAATGTAGGGTGTCATCCACCTGCCCCACCCACCGTGATAGATCTGAGCTGGGCCTCTCTCTCCGCACTTGTAGGGGACCCCCATATGGCAGGAGCATGAAGGGCCCCACAGCCGGGCAGGCTGAGGCAGAGGCATGCAGGAGCTGTTGACAGCGGGCAGAGGCATGCAGGAGTGAGGAGGGTCCCAACCGGGTCATTCAACCTGCATCCTTAGCCCCACAAGCCTAATCTCAGGCGAGTATCCATCAGATTTACCTGAGGGCCACACCCCTGAAGGGATGGAGGGGTGGTGTGGCCCCTTGGACAGCTCTGGAGAACCCACACCCTCTTCACCGGGAGCCTGGACCAGCTCTGGTGACAACAAAAGCCAGATTGGTGACTGGCGGCTTGGGATTCAGAGAGAAGTGGATCAAGCCGCTGGAAGCCATCCTGCTACAGACAGGGCTATGGGGGAGGGGCTTTGCCCTGGGCGTGCACAGTGCTTCCTGCAGAACCCACACCCTCTGCAGGGCCTCCGACCCCCATCCCCACCCAAAGGAATCCTAAGAGCACCCAGCCCTTGCAGACAGAGGAATGGGTCTTGCCTCCATCCTAAGGTTGTGTGTTTGGGACAGTATTAAAGGATCGTCTTTCCTGTGGACACTGTGTCATTTCTGCATTCCAGACACGTTTGACCTCCATACAACCCACTGGAGTCCTGAGGGCTTGGGGGAGGGCCTTCCTGAAGCTGGAGGAGCTGCAGACCCCAGCAGCTGCCAAGTCCAAGGAGGGTTTGCAGGGTGCAGGGAGTGGAAAAGCCGCCCTGCGGGTTCCGTGCCCCCACTGTAAGTGGCCTCCTGTGAGTGTCCAGGGATATTCCACGCGTGCCATTCCGGCTGTCGTGTCTGCAGGTCCCCTCTGCAGTGTTTTCCTGTCTGCTCACTGGGGCACCCAAGGTGGGCAGTGCACATCCACAGATTGACTTACTCCCTTAGCTGCGGATTCGCAGCCCAGATGGCAACCAGAAGTGGCCTGAACCTCCAGCCTGCTCCGACATTTCAGGACTAGCCATACCATCAAAAGAGCCCTGTGATGGTGTCCTGGGCCATCAGAGAGGGACTCCGAGCACAAGGCTCCTCTACCTGCAGGCTGAGATCCAGACCTGTGTAACAGCCTGTTTCCTTCTGAGCTGTCTGTCTTTCCACCCTCCCTAGGCTAATTTGGAGCCCACTTGAGATCTCACCTTGCCCAAGTTTCCAAGCAGCCCCACCACCACCACCACCACCACAGTTGTGGCACGGCCTAGAGGTCCTCCACACTGGTTTGCTGAGGAGGGAAAGTTACAACAGCCGTTTTTATTTGGGAGCCTCCAAAGGAGTTTATGATCTTGCCCCTCGTCAGGAAATCTGTCTCCATTTAGGGCTGCGGTGAACAGGGAAGTGAGGGGACGCCACACTGCTGGGTGATTACGTTTCCCCCTCCAGGTCCCCAGCTGCCCTCTCTGACCCTAAGCACTTAGGCCTAGGGCACCCCAAAGGCCTGAAATGTCTCCCATCTGGGGCACCCTGCAATACTAGAGCTGGACAACCCAAGCAAAAGGGCCAATGCGGAGGACTGGAGATGAGTGTGGAGGAGACCCTGACGGGACGAGGACCAGGGCACCAGGCAGCCTGAGGCTAGGCTATACACACTTTGGGGCAGAAAGGGTGCCTCAAAGATGACAGTGATCTGAGGTGTCTGCTGGGAGGTGTCAAGCTTCTAACCACGGGACTTCAAAGATTGGAGCCCGTTAAAAACGGGCCCAGCCTCAGGGCCCAGGAGCCAAGCCTCTCCAGCAACAGTGGGGAGCGTACTCAGTGTCTACAGACTCCAGAGAAGTCTTCCCTGGTCTCAGTTGGTTCAGCCGACTGCCACGTGCCTCTCTAGTCACATGACTGGGGGAGACCAATTACAGCACTTCCGCCTCCCCCAGTCATGGTGACTGGCTTCAGGGTGAGCATCTGACCCAGGACGAGCCAATCAGGGCTTTCTCCTAGAGAACACGCTTAGCGCTTCTTGGGAATGGTCACGAAGGGACCTTATAAACCCTCAGTGGCCACTCTAGCAGAGACCAGACTCTATGATAAGTTCTGAATCAATTTCAGAACTTTGGATTTTTTAATTTGAATTTAGAGAAGGAGGGAATTTTTGTTGCATAAATGTTGCGTGA
>JAQHUG010000362.1:1491799-1502221 GCA_028555095.1 Dicrostonyx torquatus
GATCTGGCTACACAGGATGCCAGCTACCCAGCTGGTGTGCCCAGAGCTGCACGGATGGCTTCAGGGTTAACCGGACTGGGGTGATGGGATCAGGTGGACCGTGCCTTCTGGCGGAGACACACCCAGCTGTAGTCTGGAAAGTCAATGGGTTTATTTTACACCGCTGAATCCAGGAGGCAAGTTTATCGTATGCAGCTGAAAGAGGAGGAGGGTTGGCTAATCTTGGTAGGAGGTCTCTGTAGGGGACCCAGCTAGGGTTTCAGTCACCTGGGAAGCAGGGTACTACCCAACCCCTAGGGCTGCCATTGGCACAGGCTACACAACCGTACCAGGCAGGAGACTTTGCTGAGCTACTGCATAATAAAGTGACCCACGCTTTCATTGATTCACACCAGTTAGAACTTCTTGATTACTTAAAAAAAAAAAAATTTATTGTCGCCGGGCAATGGTGGCACAGGCCTTTAATCCCAGCACGCAGGAGGCAGAGGCAGGTGGATCTCTGAGTTTGAAGCCAGGCCCCTGCCCTCAGCCTCTTTAAAGAGCATGTGACCGTCTCCTCTGAGGTAGTAGATTGCTCCTGTAAAATAAAACTAAGTGAAATAAAAAATGCCTTGATGTGGCCGGCTCCTGTCAGCTTACAAATACACATTTCGAGGCTGGCTTTGTGCCAGGTGTGAGGGTGACATCAGGCCTGGATCTCTACAAACCCCAGAACACAGGCTTGATTTGGTCCACACAGAAGGTAGGTTGAAGATCAACACAAGGCTTTATGCTAGTCTGGAGCCAGCAAGAAGGCCTACACATCAGAAACCGGGGAGGGTTGGCTGTGGGCGGGGCAGGCTAGTGTTCCAAGCCTAAAAAGGACAGGATGGATTGGAATTTCTGGATTTTGGAATGTAGAGTTCACTTCAAAGGTTCCAGTCCGTCCAGCATTGCACTATCTATCAACCTATCAATCACTCTATTTTGGAATTTTAGACAGAATCTCACTATGTTGGTCTAGCTGGCCTGGAGCTAGCTCACTTGCAGAGCACACCCAGCCCTTATTTCGTTGATGTGTTTATGTGTTTATGTGCAGCAGTTCTTGCAGGAGCCGAGGCCAGAGGAGGGCACTGGATTCTCTGGAATTAGAGTTACAGTTGTCACCCAGGTCTTGCCCGCAACCAGAGCCATCTTTCTGGTCCCACCAACCTGCTTTCCATCCATTTCACCGTATAGCTCTTTTTTGATACAGGGTCTCAGGTAGTCCTGGCTGAACTATGGATGTAAAGATGACTTCTAAATTCCCGATCCTCTCTGAATGTGGTTCAGGGGAATTCACAGCCTGTGTGCTGGCGAGCACCCTAACTCCAGAACCTCATCACCCCAACTGCTCACTTTAAGCAACCATTTCATGGACCTCATCCCCAGTCATACTGCTGACAGCATCGTCTCTGAAGAACCAGTCTTTCAAGATCCACCAGCCAGAGTTTGCAGCACCTGCCAGAGTTTCATTCCTTCAAGGCTGTCTTTAAAACTTTAACTTCACTGCAGTCTTTTAAAACCTTCGCTCCAGTTGGAAAGATATCTGGGTTACTTCACTCCTGCCTTCTGGTTGCTGGGGTGAATGCTATGAACATCGAGCAACTTTAATCTGGGGAGGACAGCGGGCAAGGCTGGTGTCTGCTCTTCCCATGGCAACCCTAGTGAGCAGGCCTTCCACTGACATCCAGTCCTTTGTGGACAAAGTGGCCTTCCGTCACTGAGCAACCAGGCTGTTAATTTCCAAGAGGCCAACAGCATTCCTGCCACCCCCCACAGCCCTTAGCCCTCCACCCCCCACCCCTTTCCCAACAGGAGGACAAAGATGGTTACTGCAGCACTTTTATTTTTCTTTACACAATGACATGTTGCTGGGGCCTAATGTTCTCACCGAACAGTAGAAAACCAAAATTTGTCATTTCTTAAATTGAGTACAAAAAACCTTACATAAATTAAAATGAATACATTTACAGGTGTCAATGCAAACGTTCCCAACTCAAGGCAAGTAACAACCCACGCGGCCAGGAGGGAAAACACCAGAACTGGGTCCTAAGGCTCGGACTTTCCCACCCTGTTAGACCGGCAAGACGGAAGTGGTTAACTGGTTCAGGAACCCTTGCCAGCCTCGAGAAATCCTGGAAGTCAGCAGTTAATACCCTGCACAGATCACTGCCCGGCGCTCACACATCCACCAGGCTGGGGATTTCTCTTCCACAGCATGCTCTCACTCTCCCCAGCCACCAAGTGACCGAGCCACATGACTAAGGACTAAGGACTAAATCAAGATATGCACAGGGCATTAAACATATACCAAGGGAACAGTTAACTTGAATACAAGGTCAAAGATCAGCAACGAGTTCTACAATCCAGTGCTGATATTGGATACAAGCTTCAAGGACAAATTTCTTTTCAAAGGCTTATTCCAGTTTCATGAGGCTAGCATGAGGTGTGTACATTTGCCAGGGCAAATCGATACTTCAGAATCAGCTCATGCAGCAGATGCCTGGCACCTGCTCAGTCCATCTAGAAGCATTTGCGGTGGACGATGGAGGGGCCCGACTCGTCGTACTCCTGCTTGCTGATCCACATCTGCTGGAAGGTGGACAGCGAGGCCAGGATGGAGCCGCCGATCCAGACTGAGTACTTGCGCTCAGGGGGGGCAATGATCTGCGGAGGAAACAGTGAATGAGGACCTGGCTCTCCAGGCTCCACCTCCGCCCACAGGGGCTGGGCCTGCTCCAGGGGAGGGGCAGCCGCTTACCTTGATCTTCATCGTGCTGGGCGCTAGGGCTGTGATCTCCTTCTGCATCCTGTCAGCAATGCCTGGGTACATGGTGGTGCCACCGGACAACACTGTGTTGGCATACAGGTCCTTGCGGATGTCCACGTCGCACTTCATGATGGAGTTGAAGGTGGTCTCGTGGATGCCACAGGACTCCATGCCTAGGGAACAGAGCTCATTTAGCCACTAACTTCTGTGTGGTCCATCCCTTCCAAGATGGCAAGAGCCCTTAGCTCCTGTACCGTGCTCGGGACACCTACCCAGGAAGGAAGGCTGGAAGAGAGCCTCTGGACACCGGAATCGCTCATTGCCGATGGTGATCACCTGCCCATCAGGCAGCTCATAGCTCTTCTCCAGGGAAGAGGACGATGCAGCAGTGGCCATTTCCTGCTCAAAATCCAGGGCAACATAGCACAGCTTCTCCTTAATGTCACGTACGATTTCCCGCTCAGCCGTGGTGGTGAAGCTGTAGCCCCGCTCAGTCAGGATCTTCATGAGGTAGTCTGTCAGGTCCCGGCCAGCCAGGTCCAGACGCAAGATGGCGTGGGGAAGGGCGTAGCCCTCGTAGATGGGCACTGTATGTGTGACCCCATCACCAGAGTCCATGACAATGCCAGTGGTGCGCCCAGATGCATACAGGGACAGCACTGCCTGAATGGCCACGTACATGGCTGGGGTATTGAAGGTTTCAAACATTATCTAGAGGAACAAAGAACACCTCAGTGAGCGGCAGTGGCAGAGACCCAAAGCTGCCCACACCCACACTCTACATGCCGCATGCCACAAATGTGATGTGAAGGGGAAAAAAAAAAAAAGGAACAGAACGCAGGCAGAAACGCAAACAGAAACCTGGAGGCCTCAGGGAGGAAATGCCAGGAGAGGAGGAACAGAGCCCTGGAAACACCAAAGAAACACTTGAATGTCAGGAAATGAGGCAGAACAGAAAAATGGCGCGTCAGACGCAAGGACCGCACAGGCCCAGGATGGAGCGTACCTGCGTCATCTTCTCTCTGTTCGCTTTGGGGTTCAGGGGGGCCTCGGTCAGAAGCACCGGGTGCTCCTCGGGGGCCACACGCAGCTCGTTGTAGAAGGTGTGATGCCAGATCTTCTCCATGTCGTCCCAGTTGGTGACGATACCGTGCTCGATGGGGTACTTCAGGGTCAGGATACCTCTCTTGCTCTGGGCCTCGTCACCCACGTACGAGTCTTTCTGGCCCATGCCCACCATGACGCCCTGCGACAAGAAAGGCGGTCACGCCTGCCCCACCCGCCGCGCACCCGGGGCCCAGGGAGGACTTCCGGAGTCGCCTCTGGCACTCACCTGGTGTCGGGGGCGCCCGACGATGGACGGGAACACGGCCCTGGGGGCGTCGTCGCCAGCAAAGCCAGCTTTGCACATGCCGGAGCCATTGTCAATGACCAGCGCGGCGATTTCTTCTTCCATGGCGATCTGCACGGAGATGGGACGGCATCAGCGCAGCCATCACCGCGCTCGGAGACTCAGCCCGGGAGGGGCGCTGCTCCCTCCCCACCCACCCAACTCCCGGGGCGGCCTCGCATAACCGTTGGTCCCCCGGTTCGGCCGCGGCGCCGAGGGGCTGCGCACTGCGGCGGGCCCCGCCCTGCCCCCAGTCTGAGCCGCGGATGCGGACCCCGGTCCACCGGCCGCCAGCGCCCTGCGCTCCGTGGAGACGCGGGAGAGCATCCCCGGGGGACGAGCGGGCCACGGAGCAGCGCTGGGCCCGGCTGCGAGCGCGAGGGGAGCGGGCCGCTTACCAGCGAAGGCCGGGGAGACGGAGCAGCGGAAAGACACGCAGCGCAAGCCGGCGGCGGAGTGTGAGACCGACCGAGGCCTCCCCCGCCGCTATTTAAGCGGGAGCGGGCCGCGCGCACCGGCGGAGGCGCGCGCGGCCCCAGAACATGTCCATATATGGCGATCTTTCCAAAAGCCGGGCGCCTATTGGCCCGCCCGCCAGGGACACGTGGGGCCCGGGGCCCGCCCGCCCCTAGCCCGCGCCTCCGCCAACCGCCCCGCCCGCGCCGCCCCCGCGTGCTCGAGACCCGGGCGCGGGCCCTGGCCTGCGGGGGTCGCAGCGAGTGGCGTGCGGGCGATCGGCCCTGCCCTGCCCCGGTACTGCAGCAGGGAGGGCCCGATCTGCACCCCGAAACTGCCAGGCCCCAGGCGGGCCGCGCCCCGAGCTGGGGTGATTCCCGTGGCCCCGGCCCGCACGCCTGTCTGTGGATTCTGCACCCCGCACACCCACCCCTACGGGCTCGGGACAGATCTGGGCCTCAGCAGCTGCTGCCTGGCTGGGGAGGGGCCGTCAGGGTCCCCGGGGGTCCGGGGAGCGGCCATCGCGTCGCGGTCATGTGGGGGGGGTCCCCAGCTTTTGCATTCCAGCCAGGTCCGCGTAGGCCCCTGCACCGGAGGAGGGTCGTCCCCCACGCAGACCGCGGCCGGTTATCACCGGACATCCCTGTCCACGGAGGGGGGGGCTGTGTCATGCTGATCTCCCGAGGACATGGCAGGGAAACTGAGGCAAGGGAGGACTTCTGACTTTCAGAATGGCCCGGCCCCGCCCCCCCGTCTCGGGCAAGCTGGGCGAGACGTCTCTGCATCGATAATGAAGCCCGGGTCAAACCGGTTTGGGGCACAGGATGCCCGGCCTTAGTCTGCCCCAGACAGGCGCGCGCGTGGGGGTCGGGGAGGGCATCCGTGCCCCTCTGCCCAGGCTCTGGGAAACCTGTCACCCTTGGCGGGGTCGTGGACGCACCTTCCAGTGCTCCGCCTTGGCGAGAGCCGGAGGGAAAAGCGCTGTAGTTTCCCGGGTTTATGTGTAAGCTTCTGCAATTGTCCAGTGTAGAACTAAACCAAACCGAAGGGGCGCAGGGAGGTGAGGGACCCCAAAGTCACAGGACGTCCAGCTTGACCCTAGCGGCTGGGGGGCGCTGCCCCACTGCCCCTCTCCCAGGCGCACTCTGTGCGCCCTCAGTCCTGCAAGGTCAGCTCCCCCGGCGGAGAAGTGAACACGAGACTAAGAGGGCCAAGCGGCCCGGCCAGTTTACCTGCTGTGCACAAAACCCGTGCCAGCAGCCAGTCACCTTGTCGCCAGGCTGAGAAAGAAGGGCGCTAGGCCCGCAAGCAGCCTAAGGTTTTACAGAGGTGACCAAACGTGAGCATCACCAACGAAGGGGACGCATGGCAGCACTTGCAGAACCGCCTCCATTGACCTGGGTGAAACCGTGAGCCGGTGGGGGCTTCCACTCGTAGGTGGGGATGGGCGGCTCCAGGATGGGACAGCGCACACCGAGAGACACAGGGCAAGTGGGAGGTTTCGGGAACCGCTCTCACCCGGTGACCATCTCTCGCTCACACGCCCCTGGTACCCAAGCGCTGCCAAGGGCGGGGCGCAGTTATCCCCGGCTTTCTCTAGAGCGCCTTTGTCTGCGTGAGCGCAGGAGGCGCTGCGACTCGGGAACGGCTTTGTAAGGCCGGGCGTCTCGTGTCGTCCCCCTCCCCGCCCCCAGCCCGGCGGCGACGCGCGCGGCGGGGCCCAGGTGCGGCTCAGGTGTGCGGGTGGGGGCAGGGGCGGCGGGCGGCGCGCGGCCTTATTTGGCGATTTCGCCCCGCGCTCCGCCCGCCGCCTGGAGGCCCCGCGGCCGCCCTGAGTCACGGGGGCGGACGTAACGGACGAGGCGCTCCTCGCCTTATTTAGTCAAGCAGGCTACCCATTGGCCCGCGGGACAAAGGGGCGGCGGTCCCGGCCGGTGCGCGCCGCAGACCCTCGGCTGTGTGTGCGCTGGGGCTCGGAGACGCGGCCCTCCCCGGGGACAGCGGGGGAGGGGGAGGGCCCCGGCGGAGCGGCGCGGCCAGGCCTCCTAACGCCGTGCATCCTGTGCGCGGGACGCAGGCGCTCTTGTGCGCGCTGTGATTTTTCTGCTTTGCAACCGGGGCAGTGTGAGGCTTCACCCAAAGTCAGGTCGGGGCCGCTCTTGAGGGCTGCGGAAGTCGGCGGCCCCACCCCTCTTGGAGCTGGAATGGAGGAGGCTTGCCAAGAGCCTGCGGGGCAGGGGCAGCGATTGCAGGGCTGCCAGAAGTGGGCGTGTCCCCCCGTTGTAAAGAGAGACTCAATCTAGAGAAATGACAGGAATTCCCCCCCACCTCCCGTGCTGGCTTTGGTCAGTTTTTGTGACCTTGATGCATCTTATTTCATATTCTGGTCGTTTAATGGCTGACAGAACAGCAGTTCAAAGCGGTGAGGAGTTAGGGAGATTTAGTACAGGCTGCCCCGACCCTGAAGCTCTCCCATGTGTTCTCTGCAACCGGTCCGTTCCTTCTCCCTGCAGCCCCTTTGGATGCTCCCTGGACTCCTGGTCACCTCTGTACCTCGATCCTCCAGCTCCTGCTCCATCCACCTGGGCGCGTCCATACTTCCTCCTAACAGGCTGCCTTATTAGGCAAAAACAGAACGAGAAACTTAGTCCTGGGCCTCCACGCTTGCTCTCGCTATTCCCGCCATCCGGAATGTCAGCCTCACCCTGAAGCAGAAGAGGCTGAAGAAGCTGTGACATTCAGGTCAGGTTTGGAACCTGTTGGTGAGGGAGGGGCTGCCACACTGTAAGATGCTGGTATTAGTGGGTAACGGGTGAGCTCCTCCACTGTCCTTGAAACGTTTCTGTAACCCAGAGTAAAAAGTAAAGCGTTGCCAGGTTGTGGTGGCGCACGTCTTTAATCCCACCCCTCAGGAGGCAGAGGCAGGTGGATCTCGGAGTTCAATGCCAGCCTGGTCTACAGAGCGAGTTCCAGGGTAGCCAGGAGATGCACAGAGAAACCCGGTCTCAAAAACAAACAAATTGTATAATGTCTGAGGAAACCAAAATCTAAACTCCTTGATTTCACTTTCCTGTCCTAGGCCTTTGTGGACACATTAAAAGCAAGTGGGCACTTCCTGTCTGTCCAGTGCCAGGAGGTGAGGCCCAGGCAGTCTCCAGCGGCAGGGTAGTCCTAGAGCCAGGACTCAGGGCACGCTACAGCCGTGAAGGTGAAGGTTCCGCAGGGCATCGGGAACACGCACCACGTGGCATAGTATGTTGGCCAGCTGTGAGTCTGCCCAGCCCGAGTTGGTACCCAACTGCTCCAAGATCTTCCCAAGTATTCTGTTTTCACTTAGTGTCCTTATATGTCAGACTAGACTAGGCAGGGCTGTCCCAAAGATACACTTACCCCCAGCCAGCTGACACCCCGGAAAAAAGTAATTCTCTCCCAAGCTGGTATGGTGGCCCCACCTTGATTCCATCACTCCAGCAGCAGAGGCAGACAGATCTCTGAATTCAGGGCCAGCCTGGTCTATACAGTGAGTTCCAGAACAGCCAGGGCTGCACAGAGAAACCTGTCTCAAGGAAGAGAGAAACTGGTTCTCTCCCCCCCACCCAGGCCTATCTCCCTGCTGGCTCCATGGAGTGTAGGCCAGGGGTCATCTGCTCTTCCCTCCCCTGTGTGGTGAGTGGTCCTGGGAGAGCCTGCTGAGGAGGCACTGCCCCTCCCGAGAGCCCAGCCCATCCTAGAACTGATACTCCCCTGCAGTTCTTATTCCCGGTGCTCTCCTTCCCAACAACAGAAGACACAGCCAGCGGCCACCCCTGTCCTCTGAGCTGCCACATTTGTCTGGTCCCCACAGTGAGCTCTGTCTATCCCATCTCTGCTGCCAGCGCTGCCTCACGCTCTGTGCCCCATCCAAGGGCCCTGGGGCTCTTGTGTGAGGTCGAGCTTGCCGACTCCACCCCTGCTGACTGTACCTTGGCTCCTGACCACTGCCTGGCTTCTGCCTCTGCCCCTAAGTTAACTGACTGCCCCAAGCCCTGGGCCCAGCGGTCTGAGGCTTCCAGTTATATCCAGTTATTCTGAGTAGCCACAGAAGTCTTTGATGAAGCTGGACACCCATACAGACAGGTAGGAAGTCAACTGCAGACAGAGGGTGTCCGACCCGTCTGTCCAGAGTGCGGTCCATCCCATGCCCGCTCCCCCACTCTGGAGGAGGCAGAAGTGGGCAGGGCCTGGACAACCAAGAAAATGGGGCAGTTTCAGTTTCAACTCCCTGACCTCAAAGTGCAGGGATTGGAGCATAGGGAGCGGAAGAGTCTCATTCTCCATTCTTCCCAGGGTCCCTTCCCTTGCGATTCCTATCATCACCATCAGCTCTAGTGACCCCAAATAGGCTGAGGGCTGCAGGGGACAGGACAGGTTAACCTCTCCACCATACCTCTGCTCTGGCTGGCAGCTGGCGGCAGGGAGTAGCCTACTCAGGAGGCTGGGAGCAGCGCCTGACTGGGAGGCAGGTCAGGGCTGGACAAAAGGCCGAAAGCGATTGCCTGGCTGCTCCGTGCCCTACAGCTGTTCCACCTGCCGCAGCTGGCGTGCCCTAGAGGAGGTAAGCAGAGGGTAGGTAGTCAGGCGTTCTGCAGGACTCTACCATTGCCCTCCATAGGGAAGGAGGGAGGCGTGACCTGGGCGGGGCCCAGTGGGAATGCGCTCTGCAGGGCGTGGGAATCTGTCCTTTGAGTTAGCCCAGCTTGCACTCAGAGGCCAAGTCCAGTGTCTGGCCCACGGTGATGGTGTGCGGACGCTCTCCACCGGCATCCTTGGAGCCAGTCCACTCTCCCCTTCCCTCTTTAGGGTCAGCACTGGTATCCCGCGGAGAAACCTGTCTTCAGAGGGAGCAATGGACCTCGGAAGGAAAACCAATGGGGTGGTGGTCGGGAATGTGGAAAGGCTGCCTCAGGCTTCAAGACATGGGAAGCCTGCCCCCCACTCCACACACACAAACACACTGCCGCTCGGGCTTCACTTCCCCTTCCTGAGACCTCGTCCTGGGGCGGAGCGGGTGAACGCAGGGCTTTCCAGGGTGGACCCGGGCTGGGGGCAGGGACGCTTCCCGGGGGTTCGAGCTTGGAGTACAGAGCCCAGCAGATGGCGCCCCTGGCATGGGCCGTGCAGAAGGCAGGTCAGTGGCTGGTCCGTGTCATTCCCGTGTGAACCGCCAGGTGGGTCCCGATACTGGCACTTACTGAGGCTGAAAGGCATGCAGCTCTCCTGCAGTTCCAAGTGCACTTCAAAGGCCGAGAAGGACCCTGAAGCTACTAACCACGCAGGGCTAGGGCTGGCCCGCCGCCGCTGAGTCACCTCTGCCAGGGTTGCCGCCAAGCAAGGGATGACCTCAGCTGGTGCTGACGCACGGGGAGGAGGTGGGGCCGGGGCAGCCAGCACCCAGAACAGCTGGGACTCACTGCCAGATAGGACCAGACCATCGGATATCCGGGAGCAGATGCACACGTAGGGACCCCAGCGTACAGGCACACCCTCGACCTGGTGTGTCCAATTACTAGTGTGATAGTTTGCGCCCAGCTGTCTCGCCTGGTACTTCCTGGGTGTCATTGGGTCTTACCGTCACTGAGCCACCTAACAACCATCATTTCTCAGAAAAGGGAAGGGGTGGTTCAGAGAAGTCAGTGCCTGTCGCAGAGCCGGAAGTGACTATAGTGGGGGTGAAGTGAAGACTCAGCTCCCTCCACACACCCACTGAGTCAGGTTTTATTTTATTTTTCTTTTCTACCTCCTTATC
>JAQHUG010000362.1:1514442-1555680 GCA_028555095.1 Dicrostonyx torquatus
TTGGGAGTTGGTAGTGGGATGTGGGGCTGGGGAGATAACTCTGGGGAGCACTTACCTTGTGTGTACAACACCCTGAGTTCCATCCCCAGCACTAAAGAAAAAAGCAGGTGGATCTGCCAGTCAGGGCACTGGGTAGGATCGTGTGTGTGTGGATTACTTTTCAGCCCTTAAAAAAGTATGTTTCTATGCGTGTACAGGAGGGGTGAGCACGGGAGGGGTGAGCACATGAGCGCAGGTGCCTGCGGAAGCCAGCGGGGTTACCGGATCATCTAGAACTCTACGTGTAGGTGGCCACAGACCACTGGGTAAGGGTGTCGAGGACAGGACTCAGGTTTCTGCAAGAAGTGTCCTTAAACCCTGAGCCATCTCTCCAGCCTGCTTTTTAGTCTTTCAACCTTTATTATTATTAGCTGGGTATGGTGGTGCACACCTTTAATCCCAGTGCTTTCAAGGCAGAGGCAGGAGGATCTCTGTGAGTTTGGGACCAGCCTGATCTACACAGTGAGTTCCAGGACAGCCAGAGCTACATAATGAGATCCTGCCTTAAAATTTTTTTTTGTGTGTGTGTATGTATGAGAGAGAGAGAGAGAGAGAGGCACACACATGCCATGACACACTTGTAGAGGTCAGAGGACAGCTCTTGTGTAGTCATTTTCCTCCACCCACCTTTACATGAATCCCAGGGACCAATCCCAAATCGTCAGGCTTCCGCAGCGAGCACCTTGACTTGCTAAGCCACCTCACTGACCTCTTTTCCACAGGTTGACGAACCTGTATGTGAGTCCCTCCCTTTGGTGGGGGAATCGCCTAAGCACTGAGTGCTCATCTCGGCTTCCCTGGGCTGGTGATGCTGCCAGCTGTCCCAGTCTTGGGACGGATGTGTCCGTGTGGAAGTGATACTGGGTTAGAGGTAGTCTGAGCGCTGGATTTGGGTCTATTTATCCTGGCCCCAAACTTGTCTCCGAGTCAGGAGCTGCCTATGAATCACCAATGTGCGGTTCCCCCACTGGACTTTACTGCCCCATCCACAGCCTCTGCCAGCCAGTCCCCAACATCCCCACCCTTACGGTCACAGTAGGCTCATGTGCAGAACAGCTACGAACACTGCTTCTGCGGGTGACAGACAGACTCAGCAGACATGCCCCACACCCACTGTCCAGGCCGTCCTGGACTCTGGGACCTCCCACTGCCGGGTCGGCTCCCTAGAAGCAGGTGACCATGAGGAGGAAGATGTTTGGTAGCATTGTCTGCAGAGGAGGGTGATGTGGGGACACAGCACCTTGGCCTGCGACATGGATATGTGGCCATGGCTGAAGACAATGGGTGGTGCTATCTGGCATACCCAGCTGAAGTCCTTTGACCTGGTTCTGCCCTCTGTCCCTGCAAGAGGCTTTGTTGAAAAGGCCACTTGTCCTGCGGCCGAGAGCATTCATCCGTGAGACTCATTACCTAGACTTTCCCATTGACTTCTGTTCGCCGTGTGGATTGGTTTGTGAGGTTAGGGGTGGCCTTGGTTCCAGGGGTCCAGCTCAGCAATTGTTACTGGAATGAGGAAGCTGGCAGGGATGGGGACAGTAAAAGAGATGATTGGGCCCAGGTCTGGAAAGACAGCTTAGGAGATAAGAGCACTGGCTGCTCTTCCAGAAGACCTAGGTTTGATTCCCAGTACCAGGAGATCTGACTTTCTCTTCTGACCTCCGAGTTCACTGCACACAAGTGGTACAGACATAAACACAGGCAAAACACTCATGCACATAAAAAATAAACCCTGTGAGTTCGAGACCAGCCTGGTCTACAAGAGCTAGTTCTAGGACAGGCTCCAAAGCTACAGAGAAACCCTGTCTCAAAAAACAAAAACAAAACCAACTTAAAAAACAAACTGCTGGGGGCTGGAGAGATGGCTCAGAGGTAAGAGCACTGATTGACCTCACATACAAAGGTCCTGAGTTCAATTCCCAGCAACCACATGGTGGCTCAAAACCACCTGTAATGAGATCTGGTGCCCTCTTCTGGCCTTCAGGGATACACGCAGTCAGAACATTGTCTATTTGATAAATAGACTCTAAAACAAAAAAACCAAACCAAATTAAAACCAAACAAACAGCTGGGCCCTTTCCTGGGATAGGCTAGCTGATCTTCAGCATGGAAGCAGTGATCCTCAGGGTGAAGGAGCCTGGGCACCGTCCCTGGGAACTAGAGGAAGGCAGTAGATCTCATAGATCTCAGTGTCTCCACTAGGAGCTGCTGATTGGTTTTCCCCCTCCTCTCTGGCAGGCTTTGTCCCTCCCTCCTCCCGTCACCCCTTGAGCCCTGGGGCTCAAGGAGGTTCTACCTGCCACACTATTCAGAGTATCCGGTTGCCAGGAAACTGATGGGTTTGTGGGAGGGGACCGGAGCTTAGGGAAGATCCTGAGGAGGCTTCAGGGTCTGCATGCTGCGCCAGGACATGGAACAGTTGTTCCATTACACAAACCCTGGGCAGCCTGCCTTCCCCTCGGGCTCCTGCGTGGGCGGCAGGTAGGCTCCTAGTCCCTGGCTCTGATCTAGGTCACCTCAGGGGGAAGGTCAGAGCCCCCCTGCCCCTGCCCCCAGCAGCTTTAGAGTGAATCCTGGGTCCAGAGAGCAGCACCAAGCAGATTACTTGTTGATTAGCAGACCGGGAATCTGCCGGCATGAAAGATACTATCCAAGGGAGTGAGGGGAGAGCTGGGTCAAGAATCCATCCTTTAGAGGCCGCGTGTGGGGTGCACCGGATGGTCCTGGGCAGAGTTTCCCTGACTCAGGCTCTCAAGAGAGCCCTAGCTGAGACTCCCTCTAGCTTCATGGCCTCCCAAATCACTTTCCCCATCTCTTGCCTCCCAGGAGTTGTGAGGAGCTTTACTGTCTTCTCCCTCCAGGAATCAATGTCTCGGCCAATCAGGATGAAGAACTGGACCACGAGACCTTCCTGATGCAAATCGACCAGGAGACAAAGAAGTGTACTTTCTATTCCAGCACTGGGGGCTACTGGACCCTGGTCACTCATGGGGGCCTTCAGGCCACAGCCACACAAGTGTGAGTGCACCTGTCCCTGTCTCTACTGTCACTCACAAACATGACCATCACTACTCCCCCCCCTTTTTTTTTGAGTTTTTCAAGACAGGGTTTCTCTGCAGCTTTGGAGCCTGTCCTGGAACTAGCTCTTGTAGACCAGGCTGGTCTCGAACTCACAGAGATCCGCCTGCCTCTGCCTCCCAAGTGCTGGGATTAAAGGCGTGCGCCACCACCGCCCAGGCTTTTTGTTTTTTTTGAGACAGGGCTTAGATGGCCTGGAACTCACTATATAGACCAGGCTGGCCTCCAACCCATTCGTCTGCCTCTGCCTCCCGAATGCTGGGACTGGAGGCACGTGCACCACTGCTCCCCCCCAACAGTGACCACGACCACTTCTGTCACCGCCTCCACCACCGGCATGATCACTGGCACACTGAACTATGAGAATAGCACCCTAGACAGCACATGTTCACCCGTGTGGGGAGTAGCTCCCACTGGCCACGGGTATTTCTGCGGAGGGCAGGCTTCCATCTCATCCCTGGAACCCGTGGAGGAACGGGGGAGCAAGCTCTGCTCCTCTCTCTCTGAGACCTTGTCTGCCCTTCCCCCAGTTCTGCCAATACCATGTTTGAAATTGAATGGCATGGCCGGCGGGTGGCACTTAAAGCCAGCAATGGTCGTTATGTGTGCATGAAGAAGAATGGACAGCTGGCCGCCATCAGCGACTTTGTGGGTGAGTGCTCCCTGCGTTCTGTAAGTTGGGCAGTTTTCCACCCCAGGGTCAGTGCATCTGAGGTCAGGGAAGAAGTCAGATCCAGGGTGTCTTTTCCTTTACTGTCTTTGGGGAACCCTGGGTGCTTTCTCAACACCTGTACATCAGCGATGCCTAGGCACACCCGGACCCCCCAAGTCTGCAGTCTGCATATGACAGCCAGGGACAGGAGTGGTCAACTCCGTTCTCCCCCTTAGGCGAGGACGCGCTGTTCATCCTCAAACTCATCAACCGACCCATCCTGGTGCTGCGCGGCCTGGACGGCTTCGTCTGCCACCGCCGAGGGTCCAACCAGCTGGACACCAACCGCTCCACCTACGACGTCTTCCACTTGAGCTTCAGGGATGGCGCCTATCAGATCAGAGGTGCGGGGACACAGGGTGCGGGGAGGCAATGGGAGTGGGGGGGGCATGGGACGCACGGGCCCCGCCGACCTCCAGCCTTGCCCCCAGGCCGTGGAGCTGGCTTCTGGTACATTGGCAGCCACGGGAGCGTGTGCAGCGACGGCGACCTGGCAGAGGATTTCCTCTTTGAGTTCCGAGAGCGCGGCCGCCTCGCCATCCGCGCCCTCAGTGGCAAGTACCTGTGTGGTGGCGCTTCGGGGCTGCTGCGTGCTGACGCGGACCTGCCTATGGGGGAAGCTCTTTGGGAATACTGAGGACTCACAGGGGCCAACCCCAGAGCCCCTCCGGCCCCGCATTAAACCTTTGTTGCAGCTGCTGTGGGCTTGCACCGCCCAGCTTGGTAACGGGAAGGGTCCGCACACTCGAGTCTCACGGATTTGTCTGCTCAGCGCTGGGACCTCACCCCGTAGGAAGGCTTTGCCCTTTTGAGCAAGGCTCTCCCCATCTTCTATTGACTTAAGAGGCTGGGCCACGGCTGAAAGTGGGGGCTGCCAGACCCCTCGCCTCACCTTGCTCCAGCAGCTGCTAGGCTTTGGGTCAGAGAGTAAAGAAGGCCATCCTAGCCTAGGTTGACCCGATCCTGCTTGGGGCCCTAAAGTCCTCTCCAACTACCCACGGCCAATGAGACCCACAGAGAGCTGCAAGTCTGAGACAAGAAGTCACCCGGCCAGAGCGTGTGTTGGGGCGGGGAGGCGATGTATAGCTGGCAGGAAAGGCAGGAGGCATGCTGGGAAGGAAGTTATGGCCGGACCCCCCACCCCCCTTTCGCTTACCCAAAGCAACCAGGGTCACACATCAGCACATACCCCTGTTAACTCTTGGAGCTAACCTAAGTGGCTTGCCTGGGTGCTAGGTCTCAGAACCTGGTGGTCCCAGGCCTGCAGTGTCGCGGATGTCAGGTGTTATCTGGCATGAATGGGGGACAGCACACAGGTGTTGGACAAGATTGGGGGACCCAGCTGAAATATGGTGGCCCGGACGCCATGATGACATTAAATGAGATTCTCTAGTTAAGCCTGGTATTTCTTCAGCTCTAGCAGCTGTCTGAGCCTGGTGCTGGGCCCTAACAATTCTCTCAGTGCCAAGAATAACAAGCCCAGGTCCAGATGTGGGTCTGTGTCCAGGGCCCCCAGGGAGGCTAATGAGGTGACATCACCAGCAATCCCTGAGGACACGCCTCAGCTCCCAACCTGCTGGAGTTTAGGCTACAGACAAACCTGGCAATCTCTGTGGACTATAACGTCAAGGAGGGGATACCAGAAAATGTCAGCTGTGACAGACAGAAGCCAGCTCAGCCCGGAAGACGCCCTCTGCTCCCAGGCAGGCCGGCTGTCCTGTGGGCTGACCCAGCCTCTCTCACTTGTTCAGAGCGGACACTCATGCACATGACGACGCAGCTAGAGGCTCCCATGCGGGAGGTGGCAAGGGTAGACTCGGGGACCAGCTATGGAGAGGGCTCTTAGCAGGCCAGCGGGTGAGGTAAGCCGGCGACCCTGGCGATGAGCACCTTGTTACAAAGGACTTGGACAGGCTCCAGGTGGTGTTGAGAGGCCATTCCCTCTCCTAACTGCCTCCGAGGAGGACTCTGTCCTGGAGGATGGACAAACACCCATGTAAATACCCTGTGACATGACGGTGGCAGCTCAGCGTCCAGACCTGGAGCTGCAGATCTCGGGCCCCAGATGGCCACAGGAGCCCCGGGGGAGGGTAGCCGGGAAGGGCCCCCCACCTGCACAGAGCACAGGGTGGGAGGCGGGAAGGGAGCAGACGCCAGCTGACACGGGGGACATCAGGAAAGGGCAGCTCGTCGGCACAGACGGCACAGACGGCACTCACAGCAGCAGGGGCGCAGCTCTGCAGACTCGCTTTCCTCCCGTAGTGAAAACAGCACCTGCAGCAGGGCACTGCCCAGCTGGGGGAGGGGGCTGGAACGCGGGGCTCAAGAGCCGCACAGGAGGCAGCTCGGGCAGCGGGCATCTTAGAGGAGCCCTCCCTCGGTCTTTGTGCTTTGGTTGCAGTGAGCACTCTGCCCCCTGGTGGCTCCAGAGAGGCAGCCAAGTGCTCCCTGGGTGTGGTGGGGTCAGCAGAACAGTCCCACACCCTAAGTCTGAACTCCAGTAACCCTGTGTCTCCATGGCCCAAGTATTTGGGCAACGATCCTTCCCATCGGAGGTGCAGAGGTTCCAGCGGAGGGGTGCAGCCCCACAAGCCCCGGAACTCAGCCTGCAGCGTGTCCCGCAGTGAGGAGAAGCTGGCCGGCAGCTGTCGGGGAGGAGGCCGACATGAGAGGCGGCCAAGCCTCGTGGGTTCAGACGCTGCCGGAATCTACCTCAAAGCCCAGTTTTTCAGCTCTCCTGGCTGAGCCAGGGAACCGGGGCATCCTTCCCCACCAAGGTCAGGACACGGAGCATGTGTGGACTGAGGACTAGGACATACCTGGTCACAGCAGGACGAGGCTAGGGTTGCGGAGCTGCTTGTAAACCTGCAGCAGCTTCTGGGCTGTGCTGTGGGCGCTGACGTCATCCTCCGTGCACAGCTGGTCACGCAGGGCCTGCACCTCGCGAAGCAGCTCCTGCGGGCAGGCAGCACAGCTCAGCCCGTGCCTCACCTGGGAACACCTTGTGCTTGGGAGGTGGTGGATGGTCCAAAAGAGAACACGGACAGGGCCAGGCAAGCAGGAAGTGGGCACAGCCCTATACATCTTGATCCCACCCAGAGAACCCAGCCCACACTGAGAGCCCCACATGGCTGGTACCCCATCCCCCCGAGTCCTGTCTTCCCTACACGTCATCCGGGGACAGTCCTCACACCCAGGAACTGGGGCTCACCTGGTGGTTGGCGTGGATCTGGTGCAGATACTGCATTCGGAGGTCAGGTGGGCTGGAGCCTTGGGCAGCTTGTTCTGTGACCATAGCCTGGGGGACAGAAGGGTTGAGGGGGCGGGAACTGGAGGATGCTTCCCAGAGTGGAGGCCTGAGTCCAGAGGCCAGGATCTTCACGCCCCTCGGGTCGCAGTGACACGGTGACGGTGACCACTCCTTATCTGTCCCATCCTGTTCCCCAGGACTTCCCTCCTCAGAGCACCAACAGCCACGAAGAAAGATGCTTCTGGAGTTTAAGTCAGGGCCTTAAATAACTCAGAGGAGCCTCAAACTCGCTATGAAACATAGGCTGGCCTTGAATTCCTGATCTTCCTGCCACAAACGACCAACTGCTAGGATCTGGATGTACCACTAGGCCTGAACAAAGGGCCCCTTTGTGTTTGTTTTTAAAGACAGGGCTTCTCTGTATAACAGCCCTGGCTGTCCTCGAACTCATGGAGATGCGCCTGCCTCTATCTCCCAAGTGCTGGGACTATATGCCACAATGCACTTCTGTGGCGCAGACAGAGTTGGGGCTGGGTCTCGGGCAGGATCCCGTCTGATGTGTTCGCTCATCCTCTGCAGGCTCACCTAGGGCCGGGTGTTCATTCTTGCTTCATCAAGGCAGACTAGCCTGCTAAACGAACTTTCCAGATATGAGCAAAGGCTCCTGGAAACAGACCCGCCTAGGCTGAGTATCCACCTAGGGTCCTGGAGAAGCTAGCATCAGGGCAAGGTCCTGGTGGTTGTGGGAGATTCCTATCTACGGACCACGGAGGGGTTTGCCTGAAGCTGCCCTGCAGTCTATGGGGCAGCTGTGCCATGTGATTCTCTACCAAGGATCAACTGTGTCCCCTGAAATCACAAAGTCACGACCCTAGTTCCTCTGAGGGCACCTTTTTTGAAATGGGGTCTTTGCAGAGGACCAAGATAAAGTCACTAGGGTGGCCTTAATCCTACGTGACTGTGTCCTCATCATGGGAAATTTGGGCAAAAGGTGACAGAAGTTCTTGGGGGCTGGCTGGGCCTGTGGGTAGTCTCTGGCTGGTGGCACCACTGCTTTGGACACTGCTAGCAGTCTACGGCATGGGGACTGAACTCCCCACAACCCTCAACGGAGGCCCTCAATCTTGCTGGGTCTGGTTACTGTTACACCGCTCGCTTCACAGCTGGCTCAGGACGAGGCGACTGATGGCTGGAGTCACGTGCCAGGGCTGACCGTCCAGCTTTGAGAGCAGCTGGCAGCTAGCACCTGCACCGTTGGCTCTCAGGCCTCCATCTGGCTGCGGTACCTGCATGCGTCTGACGATGGCGTGGTGCGCCCTGCACATGTTGGCCAGAGAGGGGCTCTCCACTTGGATCTCCACTGCCTGGATGGGCCCTGCGGGGCTCAGATCGGTCACAGCCACCTGCAACACACGAGGCCCTGAGCGGCTGCAGCGAGACCTGGGCTGCTTTCAGGTTTTAAAGGCGGGCAGGCTGGAGAACCAGGGGAAGAGGCCTATTTGCAAGGGGCAGCTGCATCAGGACGACTCAGAACCCAGTCCTGCAGGAACCACCCCATCCCGAGCTGCAGCCAGACCTAAGCCCTATGGAGTAAGGGCCAAAGTGCCTGTCTGTGGCCATCTCAGCACCCTCCAGGGGGTCCCGATGGAGCTAACTCCACAGGCTGAGGCTGGGTAGCCCTGGCCTGCTGTTTACAGTGGCCTAAGACCAGAGCCTGGGGGCTACAGAAAGGTCTTGGCCATCAGTGGCTTCCCCATGTGGAGGTAAGCATGGACTCCGTCCGCTGGCCAGGACCACTGCCCACTCTTCACTGCAGTGGCCAGTGAGGTAGGAGTCTGGAGGACATGGCCTGATAACTAACAAACCCTGGGTTCTGGGAGGAGGGCCCGTGGCTCTCGGCAGACATGGCTTACTCTCCAAGAGTTTCTATTGCAGGGGATCCTGACTGCTAGGAGGACCCCAAAAAGAGGGTGTAAGAGAAGGAAAGGTCTGAGGGGATGGGCTGTCTCACTCGAGGTCCTCAAAGGGGCCTGTCACCCTCTGGTAGTCCAACAATACTGTATTTATCGCCCACTGTGACCCTAGCGGGGCCCGTGATAGATTCAACGGGGCTGGTCCTCCCAGGGACCCAGTCTTGGTGGGGCAGACGAGACTGAGAGGCGGGTGAGAGTAAGTCTCCATGAGCGGTGGCCCAGGGACCCACCGAGGATCCCAAGAACACGGAAGCGACCCCTGCTTGCCTCACGGACGATGAGGTTGACATCAGTGCCATCTGGGGCTACGCCCTGGATGGAGGACAGGGTCTGGGACCTCACGACAGCTGCGGCAGCGTTCTCGGCAAGGAGCCATTGCAGGGTGGCACAGCACAGGTGGAAACCTGGACGAGAAAGGTGCCCGCTGGAGGGTGGGCACCCATGTGCCTTCCCTCAAATGTCCCCTTTCCAATCCACCTAAGTGTCCCAAACGCCCACAGTCCTACCGCAAGCAGGGAGCTAAGCCAGTTACCCGAGAGGCAGGGAGGCATAGGGGGTCACCAGGAAATCATGGGCCCAGACTTAGAACCCCACTCGGGGAGGTCCTACAAGGCACAGGCTACAGTCCTCACTGCGCCCTGCTGCACAGACAGAAATGCTGCTCAAGGCGGCTTCAGCTCTCCCCAGGACAGAACGAAGCCACCAGCCACCAGGACACTTCTGCCACAGACCCAGTGCCAAACAATACAAGTAGTTCTGCACACTGTGGGAGCAGAAGCCAGGCCAAGTGCTAGAACAGAGCTCAGGCAGACCAGCTTCTGCTGCTCGAGGTGTGAGAACTCAGCAAGCTGCTCTTTGGTGGCATCTGCCACTGATTGGGTGGTGCCTCCTCCCAGGTTTTAAAACACACACAGAGCACGTGACAGGACCTGACACAGGACTCCTACGGCAATCAGGATGGAGTGGAACTCATAGGAGCCACAGGGAGAGAGGGACACCCTGCTTCCACGGGCTGCAGGGCCCTGAGGCCAAAGAGAAACCGGTAGTGCCACCAACCTGAGTGACCGTCCTCCAGGGCGGTTCTGAGAAGCACCGCGGACACCCTGATGGACGCTGTAGACGGAGGCAGATACTTGGCCCGTAGGGAGGCAGCGCCAGTTGGCTCGCTGCCGGGGGCTTGGCAGGCCTTCAGGAAGGTTTCCACGGGCTCACAGGCAGAGCCAGGCACGCGGGGCGCCTGCGCGGGTGGTGAGGCCACGCCGGGGAAGCGCAGACACTGCAGCATGTCCACCGTGCGCTTGCACAGGGGCAGGCAGATACCCTCTTGCTTGGGAAGGTTGAGAGGGAGCTTCTCCAGATAGGGGACCTCTAGAGGGTCGGAGGGGGCCAGGGCCCCACCCACCACCTCCCTGAGGCTATAGTAGAGCCAGCAGGACATGGTCACTGGCAGGTCGAGCATGCCACTCTCGCTAGGACCCAGGGGCAACGTCACTTCCCGCCGGCTGCCTGGCCCAAGTCTGTCCACTGGAATGGTGTAGGTGAAAGCCGAACCGGCCCCATCCAGGTCTAAGGCAGAGGAACTGGTAAGCACCTGGATACACAAGGTCCAGCCCTGGTCCAGGCTGAAGCTGCTACTGTTCTCTAGTGTGCAGGTGGCCATCAGCATGTCTCGCAGCTCCAGGTGGCTCCAGGAGGTAGCGATGGTGCACGAGATAGGCCGGGCGCCCTCCTGGCTGGACAGCAGGGCACAACTCACATTCATGGCCTCGTTGAGACTTGTTATGGCCTTGTTGCGCTGGTCAACAGCTTTCTTCAGGAAGGACACTCTGCAAGGCACAGACACGACACCCAGGAGATTGAGAGCACAGCAGAGGGAGCCACATCTGGGTTAAGCTCTCAGAGCAAGGGAGTAGATCCTAGGCCCAAGGAGCGGGTCTTTGGCTGTCTGGCCTGTGACCTGATCCTTATGCTTGGGTAGAGGAGGCAAGACGGGTTGGAGACACTGAGCAGGTCTATGCCTGTTAGAGATGAGTTAGCCCTACAAATCACCCCTTGTGCACCCACGTGGCTCCCTTTTCCCTTCGCAACATTCCACAGTGACAGTATGACAGACAGTAGCCGGTAGGCCTACGGGAATATCCTCAACAGGTCACAAGGCCGTAAAGCCCACAGACTGCCGGCTCTAGGCCCCAAGTCACGAGGAGCGAGAGGCGCTAACACGGGTGCTGGAAACCTGGCTGAGAGCGGGAACACACTGGCCTTTAAGGAGGGTCCACAGAAGCAGGCAAGGGAAGGTGGGGGACTGAGGAGGAAGGGGTCTCCTGTCTTCTGAGGGCCTGAGTGCAGGCTCTCTGGTTATTACCCAGAACCTCCCTCGCCTGGGTCAGCGCCAATATTTATAATATTTATAACCCGCCCCTCTTGGGGGCGGTAGCAGGGTGTGGTCACAGGCCAAGGGACCACACCCCTTCAACCCAGGATGCTGCTTTCCCAAGGACAAGACACTGGCTCGGCTCGAGCCAGGGCCTGCAGCTCACCTCTCGGAGACGTCACCGATGTCCAAGAGCAGCTCCTTAATTTTCTGGCCTGCATTTGCCACAGCCATTTTGGCAGGCACGGGTACCTCAGAGTTCAAGTCCAGGTCACAGGAGATGAGGCGCCCTTTAGAAGACAGGGCCAGGAGCTCGGCGCTACCTGATGGTGGACACATGCAGGGCCAGTCAGCGGGTCTGGGGAGGTGCCACGTGCTCGGCAGGTTTGCTCTGGACTCCAGGAAAAGGGTTGGCAAAGGGCCAGAAATGAGGTTCTCGGGGGGGGGGCGGGGGGGGGGAGACCGAGGAAGCCAACACCAAGGGGCTGGGACAGAGAAGGTGACCACTGCTCTCCAGACACGTTTTGAATTCCTTACACGAGGCGATGTCTGCCCAGATGTGATGCCACGGTAGTGACCCACACAGGCAGGACAAAAGGGGGCCAAAGGAGTCTGCAACAGGCCACACAGAGCATGGCTGCTGAGCTTCCCAAAGAGAAGCACCCTGGCGGCTGAGCTACGCTCACCTCATCCTCACTGGGTAAATCTCTCAGGAAGCCTGGCTTCTCCGCCACATCCGCCTGCCTTCTTGGCACTGAGGGAACAGAGGCTGCCCCTGTCAAAGGTCTGCTTGCTTCCCTGCTCCCAACACAGCTCTTACCCTGAACCCTGAAGTGGGCAGTTTAGAAGCTCAAAGTCAGTGCCCAGGTGCCCTGGTCTACGGCCACACTCACCCCTGCCCCGACCCTGTGGCGGTTTGGCTCTTCCAAGCGTTTTCCTCCCGCAAAACGTCTTCGGCAGATTTAACGTACTAGCAGCTGATCTTAACGGGAAAGCGCTGGGGGGGGGGTGTCCTCCTCTCACCCCAGAGCCAGGCAAACCCAGCTGAAGCATTCTGAGAGAAACTCTGAGACGCCCTCTGAATGGCTCATAAACAGGTCATCCAGCTCTCGGAGGACGCAGGGAAGGCTTGGCCTGACCTGATTTGAGGCCTGCCGTGGGGGACGCTCTGACACCAACCCCACAAGCCACAAGTGGTGAGAAGCCCTCGACCGCGGGGCCAGAGCACACTGGGGAGAGCAGCACAGGCAGGACACGCAGCCAGGGGTACCTCGACCCCGAGACAGGAGTGAGCGAGCCACTGGTCTGTGACAGGCCTGGTGAGGAAAGCCGCCTTAGAAAATCTCACCGAAGAACAAAGAAAGGAGCAGGGAGAGCTCAGGGAGAGATCGTCCCGGGGCTGGGTGACACCTAACAGCAGCTCCTACCTGTAGACGCCCTTGTAGACACACAGAGGGTGACGGCGCTGCAGACGTTCAAGCTGACCGGGCACAGCATGGAGGGCAGACCTCCTGTGGCCCCGTCTGGCTTCTCGAGGTTCCAAGGAGTGTCTCTCCGAGCCACGTCGACCACACAGAGGTCGGAGGGGGTGCTGTGGTACATGACGCCATCCCTGCCACAGGCGGCGCAGAGCACAGGCCCCGGGAGGCTGTACTCACGAAGCTCTGGCACCAGATTCCCCGACTCGCTCCAGCTGGCCTTGATGGCCAGCGTCCGGCCTTGGTGGCCAAGGGCTACTAGGCAGTCAGAATGCGCGCCCTCGTCGGACAGCAGCTCTCGCGCCTCTTCCTCAGCACGCGGCTCTGCCTTCAAAGCCCCGATGAAAACCACAGGCTCCTCCAGGTGATGGAGGATCTTGACCAGGACCTTTGGGTCACCAGGGGCTAACTCACAAGTGATCAAGGCCTTCAGGACCACACAGCAAAGCTGGCCATCAGGGAGACCGCAGAGGATCACGGGGGATTGCAAGAGGGTGGCGTCAGCTCCGAAGAGTAGACCAAAGAGAGCCTCCTCGAGCGTGCAGCAGCCACAGCCCTCGGGGTGACCGTGAGGCGCCCTGGAGTCTGGTGGGAACACACAGCACAGCACCGGCAGGAAGCTGGGGGCTGCAGGCTTCTCGGGCACCCCACCTGGAGGGGTGCAGGTGGACAACTCCACCTCCCCGAGCTGGCCTCCAGGCCGAGCCTCCTCCCCTGGGCAGGGACACTCGAACAGCTGCATCTTCCACTGGGTGGGGCCCTGGACCAGGGTGACCAGCACATCATCCAACACACTGAAGGCACAGAGCGCGGCGTCGGGGAGGACACAGGCGTCCGGGTCCACACAGATCATGGGGAAAGGACGAGCCTCATCCTCTTTGTCCTCACAGGCCTGGGTCACAGACCTTCAGCGACAACAGAACAGCGGTCAGTACTGGGCAGGGGGAGCCTCGTGTCATGTTTAACAATAACCCTGACCTGCTCTGAGCAGGCTAGGCAGAAGACATCACAGGCATCCATCCATCCACAGGCCATTCGGCAGGTCACACACGCCACGTGACATGTGGATCAGCCAGAAGCGCGGCTCCACAGACAATGCTCGTCACTGCGAGTGATCCCCGTGTTGCACCTGGGCTGTGTATGCCGAGTTTCCCCAGCACAAGCCAATGGCTAACCAGCCTTTGCTGTCACCACCAACAGGAGACACCTCTTTCTGAGACCCACTCTGAGGTCTTGCCAGACACCTGAGGGCAAGGGCGGTTGTCACAACCTGGCTGCGGAGGTCACAACCTGAGCCTCAACAGCTAAGAACGTCTTGGGGGCTGACACTCTAGGGTCACACCCGCACAGTGCACAGGTGTGGGGGGGCCAGAGGTTCCGAGTGCAGGTCCGGATGAACCGGGACCGGAGGGCAGGTCCACCCGACCTGCGGACCGGCCGGAGCCGCGCGGGCCACGCCCCCTCACCTGCTCCGCGAGTCCAGCGACAGACAGTAGATGCCAGTCCGGGCGCACAGGACGTAGAGCGCCCTGCGGGTGGCCAGGAGCTGCAGGTGCCACACCTGGTCGGGAAACTGGTACACCGCCTGGGCGCCGGGAGAGCGAGGTCAGGCGAGGGCACGCGCGGCCCCGCTCACCTCGGGAGGGCGCCGCCCGCCCGCCGCCCGCCCGCCCGCCGCCGCTCACCGTCAGCATCCCGCCCTCCTGGTCGTACACATAGACGAACTCGCGCCCCGTGGACAGAAAGACCTCCGCCTCGTGGCGCAGCACACGCGGCTTCCCCCCCGCCCGGCCTCCGAGCGGGCAGCAGAAGTCCGACAGGTAGTGCACGCGTGGGGAAGCGCCCGCCATCCTGCGGGCGCCGGGCCAGAGCTCAGCCGGGAGAGGCGGCGCCGCCTCCAGGCTTTACGGCCGCCCACAGCGCGGCGCGGCCTCCGCCGTAAAGCGGCCGCTGCGGAGGCGGGGCCGGGGCCGGTGCTGGGGCGGGGATGGCGGGTCTGCGGTCCCGCGAGCTGGAGTAGGGTAAAGGTTGTACGCCACACCCGGTTTTTGTGTCAGCACTTGGGGTGACACCAACATAGCACGGGCTCTTTGGAGTTGGGTGGCTCCGCACATTGAGCAGTTCTTTGATTAAGGTAAAAGGGGCTTCGGGCCAGCTAGCCAGAAGCGCCTTTGCAAAGAGATTCTGAATTGGCAGAGAGGAGGCTTTCCATTTTCTTCGAGGGAGCAGGCTGAGAAGTGGAAGATCAAGTCCTCTCCACCCCTCCAGAACGCTCATCAGGGACTAGATGCCTGCCGCTGCCTAGGCTCCAGTAGTGGCAGCTCCGTGGAGGCTGAGGCAGGATTGTTTGAGCTGAATGTGGGGTCAGCTCAGGAAATAAAATAATGTTCTTTAAAAATAATGACATAATAATGTCTCTTAAAATAATGCTCATCTGAAAACTTCAGTGGCCAAATTTAGGAGCAAAGGTGTCTGGAGCATAACCAGGTACAAAAGAAATGTCTGGTGGGGTTGGACATTGTACAGTCCTAGCACTGCTGATAACACAGTCCCGAGGCTGGGACATGGTTCAGCCGTTAAGAGCACACGCTGTTTCTGCAGAGGACACAGGTTTGATTACAGAATCCACAACCCCAGCAGCTCCCACACCCACCCACTACTAGTATTTCTATTCACAATAAACTTGGTGGTGGTGCACGCCTTTAATCCCAGCACTCAGGAGGCAGAGGCAGGTGGATCTCTGAATTCTGAAGTTTCAGGACAGCCAGGGGTACACAGAGAAAGCCCGTCTTCAAAAAGCAAAAACAAAAAAACCCAAAAAACCACAATAAACTAATATTTTGGGAGACACTCTCATTGTGTGGTCCTGGCCTGTTTTTGCCTCCAAAGTGCTGGAATTAAAGACATCCACCACCATGCTCAGCTATAAATTAAAAAAATAAAAACTAGAAGCAAACAAAAAACCAAACCATAGCCTTAACCCGGACCTACTGAACCAATTCTCAGTGGCCTTTGGAACTGATCTCTGAACCTGTCCCCAGGCTGCTCTGAAGACACTTGGCTGGAAAGGCCTGGGGGGGGGACAAAGTTGTCTTCTGCAGCATCTGAGTCTCCTGCAGAGTTGAAGCGTCCTCAGCTTACTTTCTGCACACCAGGCTTTGACACTCCAGACTGTCTGTGCTGTACAGCGCAGCACACGCGCGCGCACACACACACGCACAACTGGTGGATAATAGTTCTGGGCACAGGAACAACGCACTGGGAGCAGGGCGATCGCTTCAGGTGCTTTTATTAGGTTCCACTGCAGGGCTAGGGTCAAAGAAATGCTAGTTCACACCCAGCCAATGCACACCTATGAGCCAAAAACAGCCGAAGTGGGAACACGCATGGCCCGGGAGCAGCCTGGTTAGAGCAAGGCCAGGGCTAGGCCCCATCTCTGAGCCTGAAGAGGACCATGGCAGCCACTGGGTTCACTTGGGTAGGTATACCCACAGGCACCCCTTTCTGGATCATAATGCCTGATGGCAGAAGGATTAGAGGTGGGACTAGGGCCACCTCCATGTAGGAGGAGGTAGCTGAGCTGCTCGGGCCTGAACCTTCTGTAGGGCTCATACCAAGCTGGTAGCATTAGCTTGACTCTCTTTGGACAATAAAATAAAGTGCGTTACTGAACAAAGAGCAACTCAAAACCATAAGCAGAGAAATTACAACAATTTCTTTAGCTGAAAGACAGAGAAAACAAGAATTATGTGGATGTCAGAGCATGAGAAAAAGTAAATGACTTTGTAGACAAAGATGAGTGGGGAAGGAGTGGCAAAAAGGTCTCCGGGGTTTGTGCTGCTCAGCACCTGCCCAGCGTGAACAGCGGTGCTGGTCCAGTTGGCATTGGGGACACAGCTGTGCCAGGGCGTCCAGTCTACCAGATCTCAAGGACCAGGAAAGGCAGAAAGGTGAAGCCCTAACCAGGGAGACCACCTCCTGACCCTCCAGGATGATCCTATCAATACTAAACCAAACTCAACCGGTCCATAGCCCCAGGGCCTCTGACTTCAAATCGCCTGCCAGGTGAAACCAGAGATGCTAACCCCAGTCCTGCCACACGAAAACCTAGCAGACCAGTGTTCTGCCTGCAGGGCCGAGGATGTGGAAGGCAGCATGGGTGCACTCCACTAGACAGACACACATGGCCTCCAGCTGTCTGTGGTTGGCATAGCCCTTCCCAGGGTAAAGGACAGCTGACTTAGCTCTCATTAAGGCAAAGAGGCATCAAGATATCCATGCCTTACCTGGGTAAAGGCTGTCACAACAGAGCCACAAGGACACTCAGAGACCATCTTTAATTGCCCACACTTGTCCAGGCCTCACGGTGGCTGTCTCAACTGCCACAGCACTGTGCAAGGCCACAGTGTAGGGAAGCCTTGGGTAAAGGAACAGTGCTGGGGGAGGGGACCACAATCCCAGGGCTGGCCCATAGATTCGAAGGGGCTGACTGACAGGCAAGAGCCACTGCTGCTCTGCTAAACCATCCAGGCTACCAGCTGCCAGCATCCTGTGGCATGGTAGGAAAGTCTCAGGCACTGAGGTTTGCTTCAGAAGAGAAGTGATGGTGGCCCCTGCCCAGTAACCACCTGAACACCCAAGAGGGCTGCACTCAAGGAGGAAAGAAAGCAGAGTTAAGTCACCCTCACTCCTGTCTGTGCAGATTTATCTTAAAAACAATAAATAAAAGTTTTCTGGGCAGGAATTACTGATAACTGATTTCAGGCAAGGGCAGGGGTGCAGGTCACTGCGGGTCAGACCAAGGCCACACCTAGCCACACATGCTCCCATCGGGAGGGAACAGAGACAGCCAGGAGCATCCATCCAAAACCTGGGGAGAAGGTGGGAGGCAGAAAACAAAGAACATAGAGGAAGGAAAGATAGCGGGGCAACAGCAGCAACCTCTCTGTGCACCCCCAATTTCAGGTGATTGTTCGGAGGTGCTCAGTCCTTCCAATACAGCAGGGAGCTACTAACTAGGTGAGGCATGTGGGGTGTTCTTGGGCAGGGCTGCTCTGCCCTTCCAGTTTGGAGGTTCTGTTCAACCCCAGCATAGCAGCTGGGGCTCTTTCTCTTCAAGATCCACACTGAGAAGCCCCAGTATATATCCGGAATGCCGGGGTAGCTGGCTCCACTGCTTCAGGGTTGTAGGCTTCAGGCCTTATAGGAAACATGTGGCGCTCCAGGCTTCAGAGAGGGCTGGGCTGGCCCAGAGCCCTAGGTCCTGGGGAGGCTGCACATCTCGCAGTGACCAGTGCCAGGCTGGTTCATGAAGGTGCAGTGCTGACAGGCCCACATGGCAGAGGTAGCAGCACGTGCAGAGCCCCCGACGGCACCATACTCCTGGAGGCCTGGGAGCTGCACACCTACAGTGCCTGGAGGGTAAAGAGCAGGGAGAACTCATCACTTCTGTACCGGGAGACAGAACTCCACGGCTCACGAGCCCCTACACACTCAGCACATCAACTGCTCTGGCTCCAGGTGGCAAACGCCCCACCCTGCTCTGCACTAGACGCCTGCTCCCCTGTTGCTAGGTAGAACCGTCACACCCCTGTGGTGGGCATCTGGGTAGTTTCATTCTTACATAAACTCTCTGTGGACTTGTATCTTCCTCTCTCCTGGTGAAGATCCAACAGGAGAGGCTAACTATCTGCAGCATTTCTTTTTTTGGTTTTTCCAAACAGAGTTTCTCTGTATAATAGTCCTGGCTGTCCTTGAACTCACTTTTGTAGACGAGGCTGGCCTCAAATTCAAAGAGATCTGCTTGCCTCTGCTCCCCAAGTGCGGGATTAAAGGTGTGTGCCACCACCTCCGGCTCTGTGGCATTTCCTCAGATATTCAAACCCACTTCCAAGCAGAGTTCAAGTCTTATCTGTCCTATGTTCTCAACAGTGCCTGATAATGTCAGGTTTTTATTGGTTTTGTTTGTCTGTTTTTTGTTGTTTTGGGGGTTTTGTTTTCATTTTAGCTACTCTGATGAACGTGTAGTAGCAGCTCGAGTTTTCACTGCAATTTCCGTGATGAGGATGACAGTACCTTCCTACATCTTCTTCTGTGGACTGTGCTAACAAGCCCTTTCTTAGGCTCCTGACGGTTCACAGTTCTTCTCCTCTAGGTGGGAGGGACACGTCATCTGTGTGTGTTCCAAACACTGCCTCCCTGTCTGTGCCTTTTCAGGGTGCCAACAGTCTCCTTCAAATAATACAAAGGTTTAATTTTCTTTTTTTCTGGATTTTTCGAGACAGGGTTTCTCCGTGGCTTTGGAGCCTGTCCTGGAACTAGCTCTTGTAGACCAGGCTGGCCTCGAACTCCCAGAGATCCACCTGCCTCTGCCTCCCGAGTGCTGGGATTAAAGACATGCGCCACCACTGCCCAGCCAACTGTCTAATTTTCAACTTAAATAATGTTCTTTTGTTGCTTGGGCAAGCACTATGCCAATGAGCAACAACAGCAGCCAACCCTGAACCCAACGCACAGCCCGTGCTAGCAAGTGCTGGGATCTACAGCTCTGTGCCCCCACTGGCTGATTCACCAGATTTGTGGTTGGTGTTTGTCCCTGCCTGACCTGAAATTCCTGAATCCTGTCTAAAAGAATTTTTGCCTACTCTAAGATCTTTTAAGACTTAACTGTAGGTCTCCACCCTCTCTACCCTCTCTTTGGTTTTCCAAGACAGGGTTTCTCTGTGCAGCCCAGGCTGTCTTGGAACTTGCTCTGAAGAAGGACAGGTGTAGGTCTTACTGAGCCTACGTGACCCCTTCTGAGCTGGTCTCCCAAGTACCCAGTGTGCACTGCAGCCACTGGTCTGTTTCCCAGCTGCCTCAGCACATTCTCCTGTGAAAGCCACCCTTCTCTTCAGTCTGCACCCTAACCAGGTTATCTGCCTTCACGTCAGCACCATGTTGTTGGATCACTCAGGTTTTACACTCGGAGGTCGGGCAGTGTGACTTCTCCAGTTTTTACCTCGTCTTTCATGTGGTCTTGGCTTTTCTAGATTCTCTGTGTCTCTAAATAAATGTTAGTACCTAGTAATTTTAATTTACTTAAAAAAAAAAAAAGTTTTCAGAAAACAAGACACTTGGGACACCCTGAGCGCGTTGGGCGAGCTCTGCGCTGGCGCCACCGTGACACAGGAAGCTCTAAGTATAGAGCAGGCCACTCTAGCCCGAGAGCCAGTCTGTCTAGGAGATGTCGTTTTCCCAATGTACGGCTCAAGTTTCAGTCAAAAACACACAAATTTTGTTGCTGTTTTTTGTTTTTTTTTGTTTTTCGGAGACAGGGTTTCTCTGTGGCTTTGGAGCCTGCGCTGAAACTAGCTCTTGTAGACCAGGCTGGTCTCGAACTCACAAAGATCCGCCTGCCTCTGCCTCCCGAGTGCTGGGATTAAAGGCGTGTGCCATCACCGCCCAGCTTGTTGCTGTTTTTTGAGACAGGGTTTCACTGTATAAGACCTTGGCTGTCCTCCGACCCAAGAGATCCGTCTCCTCTGCCTCCCGGGTGCTGGGATTAAAGGTGTGTGTGTCACCATGCCCGGCCCGGGCGTCTGGTTTTGTGATGCTGTTGCAACAGTACTTAGTCCTCACTACCAATCTTGTGCACAGGACTGGACGATCAGATGCTAACTTCCTAGGAGTTAGTATTCCAGAACAAAGGATTTCTAGAACCTGTCCCCATGCGGCACTGACAGCTGTCACATCATGGCAACCCATACAGTGCTCACAATATCTTCAGATATTTCAAGGGCTTATCTGGGGCATATAATACGCAGCTTAAAACTTTGTAAACTCGCCAGGCGGTGGTGGCGCACACCTTTAATCCCAGCACTCGGGAGGCAGAGGCAGGTGGATCTCTGTGAGTTCGAGACCAGCCTGATCTACAAGAGCTAGTTCCAGTGCAGGCTCCAGAGCCACAGAGAAGCCTGTCTCAAAAAACAAAAAACAAAACAAAACAAAAAAAACTTTGTAAACTCAAGGATTATAGCTGGGATATACCCAGCCAGAAAGGCCACCTGTGTTTGTCCCTTTGCCCAAGCCTTCCAAGGAGGTACCCGTGTTAGAGGTCCAGGGTTTAAATGACAGCGCTCATGGTTCACATTTGGGGACAGGGAACACTTACTGCACAGTTGCTCAATGGTGGCCCACTGTTCAGATTTTTTCCATGTCTGTGCTAGCTCCTCATTTCTGGTCCTCACAGCTTCTAGCAGCAGGCTGATGCTGTCCTGCAAGAAGCCACAAAGAAGGTTCCACTTTGCTGATTGAGGGGGAAAAAAATTCTTACTGTCTTTTATTCCCTTGATATCAGTAACAACTTTTTAAAAAATTGAAAAAAAAAAAAAAACCCCACAACTCAGGTTGTCACTGCAAAATGCAAGATACATATATTAGCTCTAACTGGGAATTCAACTTAGGGGCAGAGTATTTGCCTATTGTGCAAAGAACTGGGTTCAATTCCCAGTATAAAGATAGAAAAAAGGTATTAAATATATTAAATATATACATATAAATGCTAAAGTTAACTAAAACTTAAATTCTTCTTAAGTAGTCCCAATAACAAAGAACACACATCCCTGGGCCCTGAAGCCAGAGAGTTGAATAGGAGCCCAAGTCTGTAAGACCTGTCCTCCTCCCTCATATCTACTATCTTCCCGTTTTCCTCTCCATCGTGCCTGCAAACTATCTATAGCCTTCGGGGTCAACATAGAGAGGAAGGTCTCTACACTACGGCTCTCAAAAATGCTTTCTATCAGGGAATCAGAAAAGCAGCCATGCTGGATGGGAAGGTGGACCTGATGCAGACCGACCCTCCTGTCACCTTGTGCTCAGAATTCAGGAGGCTGACCACATGTGTATATACTAATATATATATATATGTGTGTGTGTGTGTATGTATGTACGTACGTACACGCACACGCACACACAGACACACAGTGTGAGAATATATATAAACTCACAAGATAGAAGTACAATTATAAGCTGCTGGACAGAAATATCCTGAGAGTGAGCCTTCTATTTTGTCAACCTTAGGGAAAAGGCTGAGTTAGTGTCATCAAGTTCAGAAAGACTGGTTCTCTCTGGCATTTCTATGGATCTCAGGGAAAGACAGACCATGGAAAAAGGGCACTCATGCTGTGGATGCCCAAGGTACACACAGGCTTCCCGGTGGGGTCTGCTGCCCTGCCCTGTTAGAGAACATCTACCATCTGCAAAACATCCATCCATTTCCCCTTATGGAGTATCTTAAAAATGCCAACTGTGCAATGGTGTGTGCAGGACCTGGAACCTGGCCAATCCTTCTGGGCTCAGGCCATAAACAGTACTGGCTCACAAGGAGAGGCGGCATCAGGAAACAGCAAGGGCATTGGCTCTGAGGCTGTGCCACAGGGGCTGTCTGAACTGTGGGATCCCTAAGGCTCCAGGCTGGAGGACACAGCTCATTTCCACCTGCTCTTCAGATGAATCTCAATAACCAAACTCCCTTCACCTCAAAGGGTAAAGGTCAAATATCTCATCCACAGTGAAGTTCCCATGTGAAGTGCACCGGGCAGCCATCTCCAGACAACTAGCTTCACCCCAGTACTTGGGATCTGAGGAAAGAGAGCAAGAGGGAAGTAGAACTGGTACCTGCAGTGGCATGACTTCATTGGTGACCAGAAACAGCAGGAGATGGAAGTCGGAGATGGTATCCAAGAACACGGATGAGGTATTCTGGGACAAGTAGGTGGCCAAACTATGGAAGTCCTAAGGAAAAGGTCAAGAAAGAAGGGTGGGGAATCAATGTTTTCTCACAAATCCCTAGCACTAAACCAGGACAAGGGACAGTTCCTACTAAACACAGCTCATCAAACAGCAGGGATACATCTACCTTGCTTCAGCAGCCACCATAGAGTCCAGAAAAGGCACAGCGAGCTACAGGGCTAGTGTGGCGCTCCAGCCCAGTACGCCTGACCAGCTATGTAAGTGGGCCCAGATCCAAGACATTGGTCAGATAAACAGAAAACACAGCTTTACCTATACCCCCAGCTGTCTTGGAACTCTATGTACCAGGCTGGCCTGCATCTGCCTGCTGAGTGTGGGATTAAGGGCATGTGCCACCACACCTGGCGAGGGGAGCTCTCAACCAGAGACATCCAAGTTTACCACCATGGACATCTCAAAGTTCTGCCAAGTAACTGGCACTGTGCCACAAGCATCTGACATTCCTGGACAAATAGGCTCCGAGGAGCCACGCCAAAAGCAGAAGTCATGGCTGTTCCTCAGCCAACTCATGTTCTGAAAACAGCTACGCACACAGACTGTCTGCACTAGGCCGACATGGCTGAACAGAGCAGAGTCCATCAACACTGCACGCCATCAGAGTCCTGACGGAGCTCACAGAGCAAAGGCGGGCAGACCAACAGGAAGTAAGACTGCACTCACTGCTCTACTGTACAGGGCAGTAACACACAGAGAAAGCTCGGCAGACATCAGAAAATGATGAAACATTACAAAACAAGGTGAGAGTGGATTTCCGGAAGTCTGTAGGCCAAGGGCTTCTGGGATTTAAGTATGTTATCTATCGCCTGGTGAAAAACGGGCATCCAAAAACCAACAATATCCAGAACAGGCCTCCTGGGACTTGCCCGATAAGGAATCAAGGAAGTGTGAAAAAAGGCACTTTATGGGAAAAATAAGATCAATGTTAGATAAACAATTAGAAATTGCTTCAAATTTTGTATCTGAAACAAAGAGCTTACCTGTGTCTCACCCAGCACATCCCGGTTTTCAATAGGAAATGGATTTTGCGAAATAGAAAAAGTGTAAACTGGATCCTTAGGGAAGGTGGTTGTGATCTAAAGAAAACAGCAACAACAACACTGTGACAGGACCCAGGACAGGCAGTCCAGACAGCCACCGGAACCCACAAGCTATGTGCTGAAGGGAACAGAAAACTGTGTTATCCTAAGAATGAAACCCAGCCTCCGGGAAACAAACTGAAGAATGCTCATATCCTAGAAGTGCTCACTGGCCGACACACACCTAATGCAGCATCAGGACCACGGGGGTCTGTTGCTGCGCTCACTTTGCTACAAGGCCAGTTCGTCCTGGTCAAGTTGGGAAACTACAGAAAGGAACGGCGAAGGCAAGAGGCAGACTAACGGCATAAAATTCTCAGCACTAGGCCTGGTGGCAAGTGTGGAGTCAGTCGGTGACTCTACCTTACCTCCAAGAGTCTCTGAGAGGCCATTTCAGGGGACACAGTCTTTGCAGCTATTTTCCTCCAGGGTGAGTGAGCCTAGGTCAGGACTTTCTACCAAAAGTCAGCCAAGTCTTTCCTCCTTGCTCTAGTTAATGGCAGAGGGCATTTTCAATCTAACACATCACCAATAGAAGCCCTAGGGTCACTGGTGAATGTGCAGTAATCAATACAAACACAGGTTTTAGTCCTCTTGGCAGAGGCCCCTTTCCCACAAAAGCACCTAGTGCAAGTGACCAACACATCTGTCTGACTCACTTCTCTCTGCACGTGACACTACCATCATCAGGTCACACCCCTCCAGATATAGAATAGCTATTCTAACTCCCGTGGGACTATTTCTGAAGAACGAAACGCTGCTCTGGCCGCTGTGATCTGTTTCCTGCATCAGCAAAGGCTATTTCTGGACTCAGCTGTGCCAATGTCAGCACGCTGTAAGGACAGGCTGGTGCTCACAGACAAGGGTTACTCTCTGAGACAGGAGGGGAGCGGCCCCCACATGAAGCACTGAGTATGTAACTGAAATCACAGTTCCAACTACGTCTGAACTGAGACAAGTTGTAAGCAAAAGATTCTTCTGGGTAGGCACAGACAGGAGTGGGAGGGTGGCCGCAGAGTATCTGCGGGTGTTTACCAGTAATCTGGGGTCACCTGTGGCACACACCTGTAGCCTAGTTATTCAAGGGGCCAAAGCAGGGGGTGCTGAGTTTGAGGGCTGCTGGGCAACTAAGGGAGAACCTATCTCAAAAAAGACAACCTTAAAAAGGGACGGGGGTGTCACAGTGTGTTTGCCTAGTAAATACAAGGCTGTGCACTCAAATCTCTATTTAACCTTGTGGGAGACCCGGGAGAGCACCAGCCTGTGGCGGCTCTGAGGAATCCAGTTCCTCTTTAAGGCCCCCCGCCCCTGCTGAGCGTCCTGGTTCACACTTGCACTGTACACAGCAGTCTTCCCAGGACGCAGCAAAATCTCTGCTGTCACACAGCTATCCAATCTCAGATTTAAGAAGCTATAATGACGCCTTTAATCCCAGCACTCGGGAGGCAGAGGCAGGCGGATCTCTGTGAGTTCGAGACCAGCCTGGGCTACAAGAGCTAGTTCCGGGACAGGCTCCAAAGCTACAGAGAAACCCTGTTTCGAAAAATCAAAAAAAAAAAAAAAAGCTCTGATGGATGGGGTGGCTTATACCTTAAGTCCCAGCACTAGGAGGCAGAAGCAGGCAGATCTCTATAGGGCCAGCCTGATCTACATAGTGATTACCAAGACAACTAGAGCAACGTAAATGAGACCCTGTCTCTACAGGGAGGGTGGTGGTGGTGTCCAAAAAACACCAAACAAATAAGAATAACAAAACTCCAGCATGGTGCTTCATACGTCTAATTCCAGCCCTGAGGAGGCAGAGGCAGAATTACAAGTCTGAGGCCAGTAAGGGCCACACAGTATGTATGACTCTTGTCTTTAAAATGGGGGGGGGAGGGGTAGACTGTACTAGTCCAGGTCTATGCTATTTCTGGCACTGGGTAAAGAGCCAAACAGCACTCTGGGTACCTGCTCTAAGGCTCTCCCATGCCTCATTTTCCTATGGACAGAGAACACGGGTACTCCAGGGCAGACTGTTCCCCAGCAACCCAGTGCTGCTGAAGGTATGGGGAGGGGGTGGAGGGGAGTGAAGGGAAGGGCTTAGGAAGCTAAATCACACTGACTCTTCCATCAATCTGTTTTCATCTTAATTACACCCCAGGTAGTATAAAAACAGATGCCTTTACAGCCTAGGTAATAAATATGTTCTCAGGAGCTGTCAACTGAAACGGACCATCTATGGGTTAGGCTCAGGGGGACTCTCCGGTCCAAATGCAATGATACTTTATTGCCTGAGTCATATACCCATCCTAAGTCCAGATGCAGCCTGACCGGATAGATCTTGTGGCACAGCAGTGGTGGAAAAAAAGAGCCCCAGCCCCCAGCCCGACACTGGCAGCCATGCTACTCCAGCTGCTGGAAGTCAGCAGGCCTGGCCCTGTGACCATCACATTCTCCAGCATGGAACAGAGACTCAGAAGCAGCAGCACAGCCAGCTCCTCCTACCTCCTAGGTTTGCCCAGAAACAACACTGGTCCCCACTACTCACAGACACTAAGTTATAGATGTGTCTGTCCCCAGGACACTCAAGATGGAGTAGCCCCAGGAGTACTACTTCTGTGTCAGGCAGGACAACATCTGTTACCTCCTGGGCAGTTGGCAATTACCAGCCTAGATATACAGAACTCTTCAGATCCCCTTGGGACTCGGCCCCATGAATCACTGCCCTCCAGAGGTCACGGGGTGGAGCTGGAGGCAGGCGTCCTTGGTTTGCACTTCAGCAGAAGGAAACTCACTCCTGAAGTTGTTTAAACTATGCAGTTTCTGGAAACATGGGGACTGTCCTGGCCTTCAAGGGCTATGGCACCAGAAAGCGAGTGCGAGCACAGACGAGTACTCACATCTATGATCAGATACTCCACAGGCAGGGGCCGAGCCAGCTGGGTGATCTCATTGCCAAACTTGTCTATGTCCTGAAACACAAAGGTCAACACCGGGTCAGTGAAGGTCAACAGTGACACTATTCTTCGTCACACCAGTATTTCAACTTTTAAATTTATTATTCTTTTTATAACAGCATCTCAGACTGACTTGAATAGAATTTACTATGTGGACCAGGTTGGCACTGAACTTGTGGCAATCCTGACTCTGTCTTGCCAGGGCTGGAATTACAGGTACATAACTGTATGCCTGGCTCTTTTAGGAAATTATGATTTAGTCAGGCATGGTAGCACACACCTTTAATCCTGGTAAGAAAATCTTTGTGAATTTGAGGCCAGCCGGGTCTACAAACCAGAGCTACACAGAGCTATCCCATCTTGAAAAACTATAAATAAATAAATTAAATATTAAAAAAACTTACACTTCTGAAAACCGACTTTGTAAAAAATTTAGTGCATACACAAAATAAAGACATGTACAAAAAGGTGTACATACACACACGTACACACGCACACACAAAACGTACACATGCACACACACAAAACCACCACCAATATGTCAAAGTCTAAACCTGTTTTGCTTTGTCAGATGCACAGAACATAAAGTTTAATTATGGGGAAAAATGGTCAACATATGTTCATTAATCATAAAATGGCAATTAGATCTGATTTATGTCAAACATGCTGAGTTCAAACAGAGCTCTAGAAATAAATTCCTAAGGACTGATGCTTTTTATTAAAAATCCTACAAGAGGAGTCAGTTTCTATCTAAATCACCACCTAACATTATGAGTCATTCATGTATATAAATTATGTGTCCATAATTTCTAATTATAAGCTCTTACATAAAAAGTTTGTTTATTGAAGCCCTCAGACCCAGACTGTTTGCCAACCATGTGTTCCCAAGGTGTGCCATGAGGCCACTCCCAGCACGCCACACCTGTCAGGGAGCCTCAGAGAGCCAGGCTGTCGTCTCAGACAATCACTGCAAGCTGTTCAAGCTAAGCTAAACTCGTCACCCTACTAGGACATCGCTGGCCCCACACCTACAGAGGCTCCAACAAAGACTTGCCATCTGCCTCCGCAGGAAGCTGGCCAAGGCGTGTCTGTCTATGTAGAGCTATGTGAGAAGGGTGGATTCAATCCCACCTTTATGAAAACAAGCGGGTATCATGCTCCTGTGTTACCTACTATGTTCCACTGAGCAGGGGAAGGGTTCCTTGTCCTTCCCCACACATGTGACCACAGGGTCAGGATGGCCTCCATGTTCTGTGCTTGCTGGCCTACTGAGGGGATCTTAGGCCTCTGCAGAGACAGTTTCTTGATGGAGACAGGGCAGGAATCAAACCCAATCAAACTAAATCACCATTTCCAAAAATACACGCTTGCCCCTACAAGAAACAACCTGCAACAACTCACACATAATGAGCCCATCTGGAATTCATCTTCAAATCTAATTAAGCTCTAATATGCAGAAACATTTCCCAGCACCTGTTCACTTTAATCTTCCCCTCCAGGGAATTCTCTTGTTCAAGGCCCCCACCCTTTCTTTGTGTTGTGCTATTCTCGTCCAGATTTAACTACCCAACCGTACCTTTCCTGCTCACCACGGAAATAAAGGTGCCGCAGCTAACCTCCACTTCTGCCCACAGCCAACCCCTGGCCCTACACGCCATCTCAAAGGCCCTTCCTCTTATGGGTTTTAGCAAACGTCAGGCAGAATGCACGACAAGGAAGAGATCTTCTTCTAAGTGTGACAGCTGCCAGGGTCAGCAGTTTTCTCGACAGCTGGAGCAAGACAAAGAAGAGTGGGCAATCACGGTCCCCAGCCTCACTGCCTACTGCAGGCCATGTCTGGAAGCACTGGCGCCATGGTCTTGACATGAAAAAGAAACAGACACTGACGTCTCTGTCGTCCCCAGTCAGCATAGGCTTTGTGGCTTGGTGAGGGACTCGCAGACTAGTTGGTGTCACCTGCTTTAGAGAAGTTGCTGCTCCATTAACAATGGTAGGACGTCACCAGTAGCACTGGCGGGACAGGGAAGACCCGCCCAAAGAACATCTGCAGGATGGCACCAGAGGCAACAGAAGCAACAGCTGGTACTTCTCAGGTACTTGCCAAGGTGGATCCTGCACGGCCTAGTCTGCCTAGCTCCAACTGCACGTCACAGGCACTGTCCTTGTTCCCAGTGCACGAGAAACAACAATGTCAATAACTGGCCAACCCAAGATGGAGCAGCCAGTAGAGCCAGAGGGATACTACTAAAGAGCACGCTCATCTGTACCTAGAGCGCAGGCTCGTGGCTGCCCTGGCAGGTATGCAAGGCAGGCATGTGATGTTCAGGCCACATTCTGACCTGATTTGTGTCCTCCTGAATCTGAACTGGGCACAGTGTAGCAAGCATGAAATCCCCCAGCACCTGGGAAAGCAAGAGGACCCAGAGCTCAGGGCCAGCTACTGGGCTACATAGTGAGATGTGTTTTAAAACCAAACACTACAACAAAACAATTTTACTTCTAACAAATGACAACACAGATTTTTAACTTTTTTTTTTTTTAAGATACAGTCTCACAAGGGGCGGTGGTGGCGCACACCTTTAATCCCAGCACTTGGGAGGCAGAGGCAGGCAGATCTCTGTGAGTTCGCAAAGTCTAGCTGTAAGAAGCCCAGCGAGCTCCTGAGGGAGCTCGTGGATGTTAGATGTCCTCCTTTCGACACACTGGATGGAATGATGCCTGCTTAGTCCTCGCCCAGGCCACTTGTCAGCACAGTCCCACATCATTCCTGAGGAGAGGCCCTTTGTCCCTTTCACAGCTGCTGGCACAGGGCAGCGTTCTCAGGTGCCCACCACCCGTCGGGCTCCCTCCTGGCAATCTCAGCTTCCCTCCCCTCTTCTGGAATGGTAATATGTACCTTCTATGCAGACAAACTTGAGCTTCGCATTTTCAGCCCCTGTCTCTTGCCTCAGTTTTCCAACCTCACTGGCAACTGCCTGGGGGTACCATGCCAGCCAGTGCAGCTTCAGACATCAGTGTCAGCTGGGCATGGGATACACACCTGTAATTCAGGAGGCTGAGGCAACAGAATCCTGAGAAATATCCCATTTTAAAAATGCAAATGTCGGTGCCTGGTCTCACCGTCCTCATAAACAGAGCCAGTACACTCCTCCCGAATACCCCTGCTCACCAAGAAGCTGGCTGCTCCCGCTCTCCACTGTCTCTGCAATGTCTCTAAATCTGCAGCATCTACTGAGCCCCCAACTCCACAGTGGACCAAACGAAGACCTCTTCCTCAACCCCACTGTCTAGGCCTATCCAGTGCAGCTAGTACCCAGGCATGGGCCTTGTCCCACCCCTCTTCTCTGCTGTCTCTTCTCATTAAGGTCCCTAGAGTCTGATACTTGACTGCCAGAGCTTCTTCTAAATGACATCTAACAGGAATGTTCTAAAACCCTCCTTCCACCCCACTTTCTGTGGCCTGACAAGTCCACCATCCACCACAATGACAAGATGACCCTCCGGATGCAAGTGTCATCCCTGGAGAAGGAGACCTGCTTGGCGTCCCCTCACCTCAGGCTCTTTCTAGTCTTAACTCTGGGGTGCCTGTCTGCCTGTCCCATCATGGGCAGGAACAGCACCCAACTCTGCAGGAAAAGAGCCAGGTGTGACTTGCTCAGCAAACAGTGTCTAGATGAATATGAGGGGCAGCCTGAATGTCAATCCCCTGAGGTCACGGCTGTGGGTGTGAGGGCATGGGGCCAGGGTGACTAAGGAACCTGTGATGGGAGCTGTGTGCGGATTTCCTCTAAGTTTTTAATTCCTGGTTTTCATAAGCAGATGTGCAGGTTTTTGTATTAATGAAAATGTCCCATGTGCTCCTCTCTCACCTTCCTACACCCCGTGCAGCTGTGCAGATCCGAGGTGCAGGCATCTCCACCGCCGGCCTGACGCTCTCAGTGCTGACTGCTTTGCTGCCCACCCACCACCCAAGACTCCATCCCTCCCCGACCAGTTCCAGCCAGATGCATACAAAACTCCCACTTTTCAAGTGGCCACCTCTGCGCTGACCCTGAAGTTCAGAGAGTAAAACAGCCCCGCTGGTCCGCCTCACAGACCAGGCAGTGGTGACAACAAACCTTTCATCCCAGTGGTGCAGGCCTTTAATCCCAGCCCTAGAGAGGATTATAAAACAGAAGGAAACAGCTCTCAGTCAGTCTCATTCTGAGATTCCTGGAGGCAGGTTCGCCATTTCAGACTGAGGAAGAGGGAAGAGCCAGTGGCTGTGGCTGTTTTGCTTTTCTGACCTTCAGGTTGAACCCTAATTCTGTCTCTGGGTTTTTATTAATCGTGCATCCTCCACCCAGCTGAAAGTCATGGTTCTCTACTATTCCACAGTCCAGGAAACCACAGTGCTCTCAATGACTCTGAGACTCTGCAAACAGCACTAGTGTGCCCAGGTATTCCCCAGACAAGGGACTTGAAGTCTACATAAACAGTTGCAACATGTGACCAGATTGCAAAATCTGAACTGATACTTGGATTTCGTCACCAGTTAATAAAGGTGCTCGTTTATTCTAATGACAATTCTTTTCTTTCTTTTAAATTAAAAAGAATCTAAAAGCAAAAGTGATCACTGGGGTTAGAGAGCTAGCTCAGTAGTCGGCAGCCGTTGCTGTTCTTGAGGACCACGTGGTGTTCACAACTGCCTCTGGCTCGCTATATGGGATACAATGTAGACCCTTATGACATGCACACTCATACATGCAGGCAAACACACACAAAAAATTAAAGTAAATCTTTTTAAAAAGTTATCACTAAATGTCTTCTTCCCATTTTTCTGCAGAAAGCAAGTGTCCACAATGACTATGCTCAGCCATTTGCCAATGGTCCTCGTGTGCAGCGCAGGCAGCTGGGAGAACAAAACAACTCCCAGACCTGGCACCTTCCAGTGCTGGGAGCAGCAGCAACGGCCTGATCCCTTGGGGGATAACTTTCTGTCCACACATGGTTTCCCAGCTCCTCTGCCAGATTTAGGAGTTTCGGCTCTTTCCTGCCTTTAAGTAAACACGTGATGAACAGGTGCCTCAATCCCAACTCCGTGACAGGGAGAGGAAAACAACAGACAGCCCAAGAGTAAAATCCCCTAAGGGTGAGAAGTCAGACACTTCCTGAGCTTACTGATATCCATCCCATGGCATCAGGGTGCCTACAGTGGGAAATAAAGACTCAAGTTCAGTGAAGGGAGAAAGCTCTGTCATCGACTTCCCCAGCTGGTGTCTACTGATGTCAAAACCCGAGTTGATGTCACCGCTGTGGGTACTTGGACACCTCACTCAAGGAAGATACGGCTCTGCACAGACACAGGACTTTGGTTGGGCCTCCAGCTGCCTGCATTAAGAGGGCTCCCTAGTGTCTGCTGGACGTTTGTTAGCCTCGAGCTTGGTGTTTCCTTCCTACCGTCACTTGTTCTTTTATTTGGAAGCTTCACAACACAAAACTGAGTAGCTGTAGCCACCAGAATTCCAACAATGGTACAAATGCCTCTCATCTTTACAAAGCAGAAGTGGCTGCAACGGTAAGATCTGGTATAACATGACCAAACCAAACATATGATTCCTTTTCTGACTATGCCATACAATGCCATCAAAGTCTGTGTAAGTAACAATAAGCTCCAGAAATATGACAGATGCTCTGATCCATAAGCTGGGCTCCAAACCACAATGGCGGACACACAGGTAACACTCCAAAGTATAACAACATCACAAGAGATCAAGACAAATTCACATTAACATATATATATATTCAACATCTTTTGTTCTCACGTATTTTTACCTTATAAAACACATCAGGAACATACTGCTCACTGCTGGACTCCTTGGCATAGCCGAGCTCAGGGGCATCCTTACAAGGAAGAAGACACTCATCTCGGACCAGTGCCATGCACTGATTGGATACCTGGTACCCTTCAAAGTGAACCTGGTTGTCTGGACCACCTGTAAGAGAAAAGGCTTCTAAGAGAATCTACCAAGGGTAATCGGAAGCATCTCATGTCACCAATCCTCCAGCTGGGAGGAAGCAAACAGTCAAGACTGCTGGGCAGTCTGAAGATCTCTGCAGCTCACTCCTCCACAGCCAGCTGTCGGAGTCCACTGCTCCACCCCATCCCCGGAGCTGTGGGGTGTTTCGTGCCCTTACAGCACACAGACTTTCAGTTTGGAACCTGAGAGTATAGAGACAGACACCGTCCCGCATCGCACCAGCTTTAGTGCCTGAGTGAGATTCATTTGAGGTGAGGAGGTTGGAAGTACAGGTGTGGAGACACAGAACAGAAGCCGCGTGGGGCTGGGCTGCACAGTTCTTGTCTTGCATACAAAAAGCCCTACATTCAATCTCTGGGATAAAGCAGGCATAGTGGTGAATCTTAGCACTTGGGAGGTAGAGGCGAGGCAGGAGGATCAGAAGTTCAGGGTCATCCTCTGCTATATAGCAAGTTCAAGGTCAGCTTAGACCCTGCGAAACAAAACAAAACAAACAAACAAAAAAACACCTCTGCGCTGGGCTGTGGTGGCGCACGCCTTTAATCCCAGCACTCGGGAGTTTGAGACTTACAACCCACATAGGAAAAGAGAACTGATTTCCACCCCTACATTATCTCTGTCTAAAATAATATAAAAACAAAACGGATCCTAGCACACAGATCATATATGCAGCCATCAAATTACAGAACTCTACATGGTCTTACAAGTCAGTGCCCAGGCATCTCCTCCTATGAGATGAGACGCTGCCCAGACCTACAATGATGGGCCCAGCAGTCTCTTTACAGTCCCGCACACTAATAACACATATACTGCTCGGTACTAACCCCTCTTCCTGAGCACCATCCAGAATGACTTAACACTGGGGGGGGGGGGCTGGAGAGACAGCGAGTAAGGGCACCTATTGTCTGCTCGAATTTGATCTCTAAACCCACAATACAGAAGAAATGGCTCCTGCAAGAGGCCCCCCGACCTCTGCATGCATTCCATAGCACACAAGCTATGACACATCTGCCCACAAACACTAAATACAAATTAACAAATTTATATATTTGTTATTGTAATTTATAATAAAATGTGAATATGGTTTTACAAAAATATTAAGGACAAAGAGAGTATAACTGGCTATTTCAGAGAGAGCCCTGACATTAGGAGGGTGAGGGCAGAACAAGCGCAGCATGGGTAGGTGTCCTCCACGAATCAGGGCCACGCATCAGACAACTCCAGTGTCCGCTGTTCTTTCTGAGCGATGGAGATGTTAAAAACCTACCTCTGGCTCAGCTTGAAAACAGTTACAAATCAGAGACGAGAGTCAGACCCTCTGGGTTTCAAATGCATCTGAACCACAACTGAGAAAGAGTGGAACCAAAGACAAGGTGGCCCCTGAGTGACCCATCATTATTACATGCAGAAGGCCAACTGCAGCTCCAAGTGCTGAATGAACCAGTTCCCAGTGTCCTGATAAGAGCCTGGCACTTTCTCTTCGGTCCTAAAGAGACCATTCCACATCATCAGCACACCCAGGCTCAGCTGTGTAGCATGCCTCAGAGCAGACAAAAGGCGCCTACTTGAGCTCACTGGCTCCGAATGCAGAGAACCAAGGACGGAGGAATGCAAGAGAAGTCATCATAGGTCCAACTACTTGCTCAGGTACTGCAAACTGGGGCTGGTTTTCAGATCAGTCATTCAAGTGTGACATGTCATGAGGGAAAGTTTTGTGTGAGGAAAATGGAAAGTAGCATGTATAAAATAAGCATCAGAAACCAGGCATGGTGATGCATGTTTCTAATTCCAGTACTTGTCAGATGGACACAAGAGGATCAGGAGTTTAAGGCTAGCCTGGACCACATGACATGAGATCCTCCCTTCCCCACTCTACCCTCCAAAAAGAGCTCAGGATATAGCTCAGTAGATCCAGCAAGCTTGAGGCCCTGAGTTCAATCTCTAACATCAGAAAAAAGGGGGAGGGATGGGGGAGTAATATTGGTCCACACAGGTAGTCCTGCACGAAATCTGAACTACACACATATTCCTTTCTCAAGTGGAAAAGAAACACACGGGACAGCCAACAATGAAAACCTCACATGTAATATGGCATTCACTTGAGCAAAACCACTATACACAGTCAAGCCAGAAAACCTGTGGGAAATCACAGGTAGCCAGGCAGTGGTGGCGCATGCCTTTAATCCCAGCACTCAGGAGGCAGAGGCAGGCGGATCTCTGTTGAGTTCGAGACCAGCCTGGTCTACAAGAGCTAGTTCCAGCGCAGGCTCCAAACCTACAGAGAAACCCTGTCTCGAAAAACCAAAAAAAAAAAAGAAAGAAAAAGAAAACAAAATCACAGGGAATCAGGAAAACCCACGGGCAAAGGCAAGGGGCTAGGCCTTGGTACCCAGAAGGTACCTGAGCTTAGCCTGCAGAAGACCAGCCCAGCATAAGAGGCACTAACTGTGGAAGCCAAAAAACGCAGGCCCATTTCCACCTTGTCTGAGGGTCAGAGAATTTGGAGACTGACAAGCATAGTTGCCATCCCATCCCAACCCAGGATGTGATTGCTTGGTTCTTTTAACATTAAGATGAGTCCATGCCGCCCTGACCAGTGGTCAGGATGTGCAACTGTACTTCTGCGCCTGGGGAGGGATGGTCTTCAGGATACCTGATCTAGAGCGAGTCTGCTACCCAGACAACAGAATGCTAATGATCAGATGTGCACTGACAGTGTGAGCTATCCTTTTATCATGTTAATAAAGTCTTTTGTTCCCCCCACCCTACACATTGGGTATAAAAGCCGTAGAAAATAAATGTGGGCGGATTTCATGATTTCAGTCACTGGAATGCCCTCCCTGTCTTATTATTTTTAGGCGTCTTCGTATTTGCTGTATTTCTGAAATCCCCATGCCCCCCAGTGAGAAGTGTTTTGCTGAGGTGAGGCCGGTCCTCGACCACAGCTCCCAGGATGTAGTTCATGAACATGCAGGCTCCCAACTTCCTCTCCAACAAGGAGATGGGACGCTGGCCAAAGACCCTAACTCGGGGCAAGAGTGCGCTTCCCTTTGAGTTAGGACGAGGGTCTGCAGCCCTGTGCAGCCCTTCTTCAGTCGGGGCCCCATCTGGAGGATGATGAGAACAGGCACCGAAAGGGAGACATGGACATCAGGCCACAGATCTTACTACAGACAAGGTCAGTCATTACTGCAAAGCTCCAGATCCTTTAAGAGACAATTCGGGAAGCAAAAAATTCATGGATGATCTGATTTCCAAACTCTCAACAAGCAATGTGACTCAATAACTTAAGGGGACAGTCTCCAAGATGTAAGCTACTTAAAAATCTAAAAATGTGCCAGTTCTTTTGGCCCATGGGACCAATTCCCCATAGACAAAGTAATTTAGGAAGCTGAATTTCTATGGAAGCCCACAAGCGCCCAGAACAGCCATTCTCAGAGGCAGTGGCAGTGCTGAAGTCTCTGCAGGTGTTCCTGGCTGTCTCAACGTTGACACGGCTAGGCGTCCCTCCGCCCCTCCACGCTCATGTAACCACCCCTACGTTGCTCTATAATGCACAACTGCAATACCTACTGAGGACTCCAGGACGACCATAAGTGGTGAAGGCGGGCACGCGGCTTAGCTTGAGCAAGATAAAGCATGAAGATCTCAGGAGGCCATGCCCTGGCGATCAGGATGGAGCTATGGCGGGTCTGCTGTTCAGCCTTGTGTGTATTCAGCCCATACAGCGGCCTCTCACCTGCCATTCTTGTCAGCACTCTCTGTCTTACCGACCCACAAGAAAGGACTTTCTGGTGTTCTTAATCCTAGGCAACACCTCCACTCACTCCCTTCAGCACTAACTGTAGCAACAATTTAGAAAATTATGTCACCAACCCATATGTGCAATATTAACGTGCCTCTATTATCAACGTAACAGAGCAAAGATGCTACCGTGTCTCTCCCTCAGGAGTTCACTCAAAAAAAAAAAAATCTACACAGGACATAGGAAAGACAAGCTTGCTAGCATTTAGTAAGGCTTAAAAATCCTGGCAAGGTGACAATCTCTTCAACCAATAATCTAATGGCAGCAGAAACCCGATCTAGGTCCCTGTGCTCAGGCAGTGTGAACTGGTAGGGGCATTCTAAGAAACAGAAGCCTGAATGAGGACCCTGAATGCGGGCTGTGTGGACCGGGAAGGACACTGTAAGAACCAGACAGTAGGTCACCTAGACAAGAGGACTGCTGGTTCCTCGGGGAGATGAGACCTTCAGAGTCAGAATCCGTGCTTACTTTAAAATCTAGCTAAGAGGATCACATGCTTACAATTTGGTTCTTAATTTCCAAATCCCCACACCTTTCAATTCTATGGCCTTATGCTGACTTTTCTGTAGGACAGCACCTTCGGGATATAATCAAAGATCTGGAGCGTGTCTGTATAGATTACAACCTACTATATAATTACTTAAAACATATCAGAAGAACGGCGTATTCACAATGTCAAATGCAGTGAGTCGGAGTCGGAGCAGAAGGGGTCTCTCTTCCGGCACAGCCATTTCTAGCTGCTGAAAAGGGGCGCACACCCAAAAGCAAGAACACTAGACCTGAAGATGGCCACGGAGAGGCCCTCACTTAGCCCCAGTCTCATGAATGATGCTAACTCAGAGTTTCTATTGTAAAAGAAAAGGAAGAATCTATGCCCCCAAAAGTTCACTAAGAAGCTCACTGTAACCAAGTTAAGGATGGAAAGCTGCTGCAGAGAAGAACAAACATTAATGGGCAGTAGTATCTATGGCATTACTCTGTCCCGTTTATACCTGTGGCCACTGCAGTAACAAACTTGGATCCAAAATGCCCATCAGGAGAGAGCCGGCAAATGTTGGGGTGCTTGTTTTGAAAGTCTCCTGCAGTGATGCATTCTTCTGAACTCAGGAAATAGGTGTCCTAAGCCAAGAGAGGTGGCATATCAAATTCACAGCATGTGTCAAAACAAGCTTCCATTTATTTCTTCTGCAGAAAATATTAAGAGCTGGGCCAGCAAGATAAAAGCAGGTAAAGATGCTTGCTAACAAGACTGACTGACCTGAGTTCGATCCCAAGGCCCCCATTGTGAAAGGAGAGAATTAAAGCTGTCCCCAGACTTCCACATGTTGCCCTGGCACACATGTGCACACATGCACAATAAATCAATCAAGTTAAAATTAAATAAAAAATAATAAGAAAGAGCTTCTAATGTCAGCACTTGAGAAGCAAAGGAGGTTGTGGACTCTTGAGTTTGAGGCCAGCTTAGTCTATACAGTGAGTTGCAGGCTAGGCAACCCTACACACTGAGATCCTTGTCTTAAAAAAAATAGAAAGAGCTAAGCTACAGCCCCTCAAAAATACCTGAGGCAAAGCACTAAGACAAACACCTGTAATTGCTAGCCACTGGGGACTCACATTAAAACCACCCAAACTAGGAGGGAAGAAACTCCTTCCCGGGGTAACCCACTCCCACAGAGCTGCAAGGGCAGGTGAGTGGGATTTGCTGTGTGGAGCAGAATCAACAGGCTGAGCCTCAACTAGGAAGAGTGTCTTCAAAGTTATGTGCAAGCTGTGCAGAGACAGAGATCCAAGTCAGCTCTACCTTAATGAGGTCTCGGGCCAAGCAACATTCCTGTCTCCATCTCACCTTATTCCGACTGTATCGGACTGTACCCTTTCGGGTGTCTTCTGAGACAAGGTCCGTGAATATCCATCCAACCTTAATGGAAAAGGAAAGCATCTTTTGAGTATCTCCATACAACAGACGGCTTCCGTCCAGGGAGCATAAAAGCAGTGCCCTTAAGACAACCCTGAGCCAGGTAAAGCTGAGAGCACAGCTCCTTGGTTCTGCTGCCAGGGAGAAACTGGCACCTTCCTCTGGTGCTACCATGCCAAACATTCACCCATTGCAAACAGGCTCTGCTCAGGACCACTCAAGCCCGCACTGTGTTAGAAGCCAGAACATCTTGTGACTGAGACTGAGACCAACAGGATGCACCAAGAAGGAGTTTAAGCTTCGAAAAGGAAGACAGACAAGAAGCAAGGTGTCCTGGGGTAGGTCCTGAACAAGGAAGAAACAGACTCTGCGGAGAGAGTCAGTTAAGATGAAAGGAATGAAACAACAGAGGGTCGAGCTTGCCAGACAGCCCAGGGGGCAGCTGAGGGCACGAGGGGGTTCAATCCTAGAACCAGGTACTGTGCAGCCTGAACGCCCTACCGCAACTGCATGCTCTATCATCTAGGCTGCGCTTGGCCTCCAGAGTGAAAAGGCACTGTGAGCTGAGAGCTGTCAGATGGGAAAACTGACAGATGGCCGCCACCCTCTCCAGCAGACTGGTACACTGTGGATCACTGCTGTTGTAACAATGCTCAGAGGAGCACAAACCAAAAAGGATGGTACCAGAGAAAGCAAGGACTGAGGATCCATTTAATAAGCACAGTCCAAATCAGGCTAAGTAAGAGCGAGCAAAGGAAATTGGATCTCGATAGTAACTCAGGTAACTTCAGATTTTCTATTGTGTTGTTAGGAAACACGAGTCTGGCCCAGTCCTCTCCTCCGGAACCTGCACTGCACTATGACCGACACTGAGGTGCTGACAGGGAGACCGATGCTGTGACTTCCTCAGTCATGGCCTCTCAGAGAGAGGTCGGATGAAGCAATACACACAGCTCATTCCTCTCTCTCCAAGTAAAGGGCAAAACTTGCACGGCCACTAACACTGAACTGGACTTCCATTCACAGTTCAGTGAATCTGTAAATTCTAACAAGCCAGGGACGGCAGCATACATCTGTAATCTTCACAGAGGGAGTTGAGGCAGGAGGATTTAAGTTTGAGACCAGTGCGAGCTACAAAACAAGAATGCGTCTTAAAATAAAAGCACAACCTCATCCCTAGGACCCTCTTCAAGAAACGGACTGAAAGGACTCCTTCCTCCTATCTACCAACTGACGCAGGACCCATGAAAACTTCGGGTTTGGTGACCTACATTAGACACAGGAAATCAAAGCTGATGCAGGAAGGGTACCAGGTACCTAGGACAGCCACATGAGAAGGGAGGACAACTACAGCAGACAATGTGGTAGTTGTCCTCAGGTACGATGACTACCTTTTACTTGGGTTTATAGTTAAGAGTCTTGCTGTATGCAGCAGGCCCTCAGCCAGCAGAGCTGGGTTGGGGGGGGGGAGGGGAGGAGTCAGGACTGACACACATGTGCCAAACGCTCACCTCTGTTTGAGTCAGTGAATGCTCACCTCACTCTATGCCAGAACCATCAAAGCAATTTGCACTAATGAACACAAACGAGGATCCAAAAGGGTTTAGCCTACTTTGTCAGCTAGGGGTTTGGTCCCAGACCAGACTTAGCCACTCCACCTATGGATCCCCCCAGCATGGAGCCCAGGTTTCCCCGAAGGTCACCTGGCTGGCAGAGGCCTCATACCTTCCTCAGGCCAAGTTTGGCAGCAATCTCATCGACCACCTCAGCTTTCGGATCTTCCAGAAGCTCCAGGCTGTTCTGCGTACCAATCTATGAGGAAGCATAGTTAGAAAACAGCTACAAGACAGAACTGATAGGCGGTGCCTCCACAACTCCCACCTTCGCCTGCCAGCTCCAGCCCTGCTGAAGACCTGCAGCTACAGACATAAATGGGCCCCAAGGAAGGCTGGTCTGCTGTGTGCCGGAAGGACACCTTCACTTGGGGAATGGAGCTGCTTTCAGAACTCCCGCGGGGAGGGAATTTTGCTATAGACAGCCTGGCTGGAAGGCAGACTGCCACTGCAAGGTGGCAGACAGCCCAGAACCACTGTGGTGCACTGTCCCTCTGGCTCAGTGTCTTGGCTACAGAACAAAGAAAATAAACATACACCCCAAATTGTAGCCTGCTTAGTAGGAGGTGGGACATTCAGCTAGAGCATCTGATAGGCTCTGGCCATTGCTGGCGCATGTGCAACCTAAACGGATGGCTCAACAAGCTGAGAGCTGCCAAGTCTGATGACCTCATATGGGGGGAGGGAAAACTAACTCCCAAAGCTGTCTTCTGACCTCCACTGTGTATACACAAAATAAACCTATGAAATTTAGAGGAAGTCAGGCGGTGGTGGCCCACACCTTTAATCCCAGCACTCAGGAGGCAGAGGCAGAAGAATTTCTGAGTTCCAGGCCATCCTGGTCTACAGAGCAAATTTCAGGACAGCCAGGGCTACATAGAGAAGCCCTGTTTGGAAACAAAAACAAGAAGAATTAGCGGAGAGAATTTTAAAGTGGTAACAGATGCCATTTCCTGAAATACACAGAGTTTACCAAGCCCAGGGCAGGAGTATCACTCTAAGCCAGAACCCGGTTACAGGGACCTAGAATGCAAAGGGACAGCTAGGCGGTGGTGGTGCACACCTTTAGTCCCAGAACTCAGGAGAGAAAGGCAGGTGATCTCTGTGAGTTTGAGGTCAGCCTGGTCTACAGAGTGAGTTCCAGGACAGCCAGGGCTACACAGAGAAATCCTGTCTCAAA
>JAQHUG010000362.1:1620115-1648246 GCA_028555095.1 Dicrostonyx torquatus
TTTTTTTTTTAAGATAAATTTCTTTATTTTTAATTATATGTGTGTGTCTGTGTATGCACATGTGAAGGTGCCTCAGGCCAGATTCATCTGATCTCTGCAGTTGGAGTGGCAGGTAGTTGTGAGCTGCCCCATATGGGTGCCAGGAACCTGATCCTCTGGAAGAGGGAACATGCCCGTAACCCCTGAGCCATCTCTCCCCCAGTGCAGCAGACTTCTTACGCCCCAGTTAGTCACACTGAACGTGGTGGCACATCACTCGTACAGGACACAGGTTCTGCTGAAAGGAGCTCTCTCGTCTTGAAATGGGAAGTGCCTTGATTGCACATGAGTCTTGGCCCCGGCTTTGCACAACGCTTCCATCTGTGAAACCCAACCCTTGTTCCATAGAGGTCTGTTCCCAGCCGTTATGTCCTATACTGCTGGCTGCTCAGCTTCCCTCCTCCCCTCTGTGTGTGGACCATGTATGGGTTGAAATCCTGAGTATGCATATACATGTGCCCCTAGCCACACTTGTGGAGAAATCTCTGCTCTATATCACACTCCAGAAATTTCCTGGTCTGCCTGGACCTTGATGCCCTTTCTGGCAACTTCTGAGGGAAGGCACATTGCTGGTCATTGCAGTCAGCAATGTCTAGGTGCTATAGAGAGGCCTTGCTCAGCTCAGCCAGGAGAGGGCCTGACCTAGGCCAAGTGACCTCTCATGCTCTGCAGCTGGCTGAGGGGCCAGGGTCTCTTCCTTGGAGTGTGGGCATGGAGCCACATGTCCCTGTCGGACCTGCATTGTTGGTCTTTGGAAATGGTGTGAGGAATCCCTGGGAGGCTGGTGGCAGTATCTGGTCACTTATAGCGTCTCGTCTTGCTGCAGGAAAGCGGAGGGAAAGGCTGCCTCGACCACAGAGCTGCCCCCAGAGTACCTGACCAGCCCTTTGTCCCAGCAGTCTCAGGTGCGAGGCCCTCCCAGTCCCTAGAACACTTTCTCACCTCTTCCCTGAGCTCCTTCTCACTTCACCCTGTCTGTCTTCAGCTGCCCCCAAAGCGGGATGAGACGGCCTTGCAGGAAGAGGAGGAGCTGCAGCTGGCGCTGGCCCTCTCACAGTCTGAGGCTGAGGAGAAAGAGAGGATGGTAAGCCAAGGGGCGCTATGAAGGTCACCTTGAGTGTCCGCAGCTGACAGAGGGCCCCAGATACTTGACAGGAGTTGTGCGAAGGCTCTGTGCCTTAGCCTGTGCCACAGGCTCCCTTAATGATGTCTGCTTCTTTCTGGTTCTGCTTCAGAGACAGAAGTCGACATATACAGCGCACCCAAAGGCAGAGCCTCCACCCCTGGCGTCATCTGCACCCCCAGCCGGCAGCCTGTATTCCTCCCCTGTGGTAAGTTGTGTCAGCCAGGCTGACTTCTCACTTTCCAGGGTTCACCGGGGGGTTCTGCTGGTTTGGGGCTTTGTTGTAGGGGTACAGAGGACACCTGTAACATGATGTAACATGAGGGCCTGCTTGTTGGGGGTTTCTGTCCTGCCCAGTTCCCACAGTCATTAGGTTCCAAAGAATCACACAGAAGATCTACGTAAGTTATAGAACTGATTGGCCCATTAGTTCANGTCTGGGTGCTTGCCTGCAAGACAGAAGAGGGCACCAGACCCCATTACAGATGGTTGTGAGCCACCATGTGGTTGCTGGGAATTGAACTCAGGATCTTTGGAAGGGCAGGCAATGCTCTTAACCTCTGAGCCATCTCTCCAGCCCCAGCCTGATGGTTTTGGAAGTAAACCCAGCTCAGACCCTGATGGCGTGCTTCAGGCAGGAGCTGGTGCTTGGCCTCCACGATGATGAACTAGCAGCTTCATCTGGAGTTTGCCTGGTGGGCAGGGTCCAGCTTCACTTTGGGGATCCGAACATCCCAAGCTTAGACTGAAGTCTGAGTCAGGGCCATTCTAGTGTTTCTCCCGGGTCGGACAAAGACCCTTTCTTTCTTTCTTTCTTTTTTTTGGTTTTTCGAGACAGGATTTCTCTGTGGCTTTGGAGCCTGTCCTGGAACTAGATCTTGTAGACCAGGCTGGTCTCGAACTCACAGAGATCTGCCTGCCTCTGCCTCCCAAGTGCTGAGAGACTCTTTCTTTCTTTCTCTCTTTCTCTCTTTCTCTCTTTCTCTCTTTCTTTCTTTCTTTCTTTCTTTCTTTCTTTCGTTTTGTTTGAGACAGGGTTTCTCTGTGTAGCTCTAGCTGTTCTGGAACTCAGATCTGTAAACCAGGTTGGCCTCGAACTCACAGAGATCCACCTATCTCTGCCTCCCAAGTAGTGGGACTAAAGGGGTGTGCTACCACCGCCTAGCCTATTGTTTATTTTTAATTCCTCCAAATTGTGGCTGAAGTTGAGTCTCCTGCAAGTCTCATCTCTTTTGCTCTACTTGTCCCTGTCCCTGCTCCCATTCACACACGGGAGCTCTGGCTGGTGGGCAGTCAGCGTCACCAGCGTCACTGGACCTGTCCTGCTTTGTCTCACAGCACCACTGCCGGGCGTGCGGGCAGATCTTCTGCGGCAAGTGCTCCTCCAAGTACTCCACCATCCCCAAGTTCGGCATTGAGAAGGAGGTGCGCGTGTGCGAGCCCTGCTATGAGCAGCTGAACAAGTGAGTGTAGACTCCTGGGCCTCTGTTGAGGGCAGCCCCACCACCCCAAATCCTGGGACAGGTGGTGGAGAGAGTCACATGGCCCCACAGCAGCCTAATCCACATAGCAGGTTCCAGACCAGCTAGGTCTATATGAGACCCTGACTCAAAAGAACCAAAAACAAAGGAATGAATGCTTGCAGAAGAGGGGCACAGGTGGTACAGAGATGCGTGTATGCATGTGTACATGGGTACATGTGTGAGCTCCTCGCTTGGATTTCTCAGTTGTGGTTTGTCTGCCATTCTTGTGTTCCCCTCCCTCTCATCCTCGTGTCCCCGTATGTTTCTGTTTTATTCTACATTTTAAAAATCTGTTGGGGTTGGGAAGGAGACATAAGTGGGCGTGAGTGCTGACGCTGTGTGTGCCTGTGGAGCTCTAGGGAGACTCTGTGCAGTCGATTCTTTCTCTGGGGGTCTGAGCTCTGCTTGGGAACTCACTTTGTTCCCACTGAGTGGTCTGTGGCCCTGGAGTGAGTTGTGTGAACTTCATGCCCAGTGCCCAGTCCAAAAGGCAGATGCTCTGCGAAGTTGGTGCTGTGTTGTCACGGGACGTGGGGTGGGACGTTGTGTGTGTTGCTGCCCTCTGGGTATTCCAGTTTGACCACTGTCCTAGGAAGGTCCTTTTTTTTTTTTTTTGGTTTTTCGAGACAGGATTTCTCTGTAGCTTTGGAGCCTGTCCTGGAGCTAGCTCTTGTAGACCAGGCTGGTCTCGAACTCACAAAGATCCGCCTGCCTCTGCCTCCCGAGTGCTGGGATTAAAGGCGTGCGCCACCACCGCCCGGCCTCCTCCTCAGATTCTGAGCATGTCAGGGCTTCATTGTCGGTGTAAAGTGATGGCACCTTGCCTTAGGAAGTCAGTAAGGCCTGGCCGGTGCTGCCCTGTACATTAGTACAGTTAAAGATTGATGTGATGTCTGACAGTTTCCTGACTCAAGATCATAAAATTGTATGGCCGAGAAGGAAAGTGGATGCCAGGCCCAAAGGCCTGTGAAGGAAAGGGCTGGCAGATGCCAGACAGGGTTAGAACATTGGCCAGCCCTGACAGCTGCTGTCTTTTGGTGCCATCTTGGTCTCTGTGTGATTGACTGCTTGGGGATCACATCACTCCTTAGACTCTGCTTGTCTCCCCAGAACTCATCAGCACCTCTGGCTGAGGACATCGACCCTGAGGTGAGTGGCACAGTGTCAGGGCTGCCCTCTCCTGTCTCCTGACCACAGCCGTGACTCCCTCTCCTGTCTCCTGACCGCAGCCGTGACCCCCTCTCCTGCCTCCTGACTGCAGCCGTGACCCCCTCTCTTTCCTTTATTGCTTTGCAGCTTGCACGGTACCTCAACCGGAACTACTGGGAAAAGAAACAGGAAGAGGCTCGGAAGAGCCCCACACCATCTGCCCCTGTGCCCTTGACGGAGCCAGCTGCCCAGCCTGGCGAGGGGCATGCAGCCCCCAACAGCATGGTGGAGGTAAGAGGCTCCTCTGAACTCTTGACTGCCAGTTCTTAGAGCCAGGTATGAAGCTGGCCAAAGACATCCTTACTCTCTGATCTCTTCCAGGCTCCTCTTCCAGAGACAGACTCTCAGTCCATAGCTCCCTCCGGTGGCCCCTTTAGTGAGGTAAGCCCTGACTCCTGTTCTGGTTGGAGGGCTCTGTCCGAGCAGGGAGTCTCAGGCTCCAGCTGCCCTGCGGTCCCTAGTGTTCCAGAGCAGCTCAGAGCCTCCCTATCCCCCAACTTGTGAGCTGGTGCCACTCCTACCCAGGCAGAGGCTCTCCCCAGCTCTGCGCTGGGGAGCAGTGTCCTGGTGGGCGGAGCCTCAGGTTGTGTTTGTTGCCTTGTGTGTAGAGCAGGATGCTGACGACGCTCACTTGTCAGGTTAAGGACTGGATCATTTGTCCATGCCAGGCTCTAAACACAGTGGGCCACGCCTGTCTGCCAGCCTCACACCTTTTCGAGGACACTTCTAGGCTTAGCAGGCATGGTGTTCACCCCAGGTGTGTTGTTGCTCAGCCACCTACTTTGCCTCTCCAGCAGTACCAGAACGGGGAGTCCGAGGAGAGCCACGAGCAGTTCCTGAAGGCCCTACAGAACGCCGTCACCACTTTCGTCAACCGTATGAAGAGCAACCACATGCGGGGCCGCAGCATCACCAACGACTCAGCTGTGCTGTCTCTCTTCCAGTCCATCAACAGCATGCACCCGCAGCTGCTTGAGCTGCTCAACCAGCTGGATGAGCGCAGGCGTAGGTGTCAGGTGCCCTGTAAGGGCTGCTTCAGCTCCCACAGGCAATAGGCTCGTGAGCCCCATCCGGTGGTTAATTGTTCCCGGGGTCTTGTGAGACCCTGGGCTCCACTGAAGCTCTTGGGAGGTGGTCCCATCGGTGGGGCCTGCTCTGCTCCTTTCTATCTACAGCCTTGACCAAGCAGAGCAGAAACCCATACCAGCTAGGCCTCCAGGCTGTGAGAGGGTTGAGCTGCCCTGTTCTCTGCACACAGTGTACTATGAGGGACTTCAGGACAAGCTGGCACAGATCCGTGATGCTCGGGGAGCTCTGAGTGCCCTGCGTGAGGAACACCGGGAGAAACTGCGCCGGGCAGCCGAGGAGGCCGAGCGCCAGCGTCAGATCCAACTGGCACAGAAGCTGGAGATCATGAGGCAGAAGAAGCAGGTGTGGCACCCGACCTGGCATATGGGTAGGGGAGGCCCAGGCTGGCCTGACCACCTCCTGTCTCCTGCTGCAGGAGTACCTGGAGGTGCAGAGGCAGTTGGCCATCCAGCGCTTGCAGGAGCAGGAGAAGGAGCGGCAGATGCGCCTGGAGCAACAGAAGCAGACTGTCCAAATGCGCGCCCAGATGCCTGCCTTCCCCTTGCCTTATGCCCAGGCATGTGCTGCCCACCCCGCTTTGCCCCTCATGGGCCAAGGACAACCCCTCTGACTGTCGGCTCTTCTTTGTTTCTAGCTCCAGGCCATGCCCACAGCTGGGGGTGTTCTCTACCAGCCCTCAGGCCCAACCAGCTTTCCTGGCACCTTCAGTCCAGCAGGCTCAGTCGAGGGCTCCCCAATGCATGGTGTGTATATGAGCCAGCCAGCCCCAGCCACTGGCCCCTACCCCAGCATGCCTGGCAGCACAGCAGGTAACCTTGCCAGCTTACGGAAGGTCGTGACAAAGCGTTGTCTAGATTCTCTAAGTGAATCGTTGTCTACAGTTGTTTTTTCCTGTCCTTTATGGAAACATGTGTTCATATATACACACAGCTCCTTTCCTGATCCGTCTAGAGTGAGGGGCAGGTGTGCCCTTCACCCACAATGCATTTCCTAAAGTCAGGATGTGCTCATAGACAGGAGACATTGGATCACAGCAAGAGGTCATTATCACACACTGCCCAGGGAAGACGTCTGCGCTAACAGAAAATCCCCTTGTTTCTGTCAGTCAGGCTGTTGCACCTTGTTCTCTTCCAAACATTGCCTGTTCTGTTTGTGCCACTGGGGCTGACTTGAGCCCCTCATGAGCACCTGTAGTTGGCAAGTTGTCTTCAATTTGGTTTGTCTGGTGTTGGTACTTGCTGGTGCCGTGGACTACACCTTTAGTCAGAGAGGTACAAGATGGAACTTTGGCAGAGGGGCACACTGCGTTGTCAGAGAGGCACAAGATGGAACTTTGGCAGAGGGGCACACTGCATTGCTTAGTTGCATCCCTGCTAGCTGAGGTGGGCTCAGCAGGCATCCATCACTTCTGTGTGACTGAGGCGGGTTCCACAGTCATCGCATCTGCTCCCATTATCAACAGGTACCATTTTAGAAAAGACCTTGAGACTGGAAATGCCCTGGTGCTCAGACTCCTGCATCTTCTAAGTTTTTCTTGAACTTTAGTTTGCCAAGTAGTGCCTTCCCCTTGGCCATCGTCCTTCCTCTGGAAGGAGGTGTACTTGCCCTTTTCTGCCCTTGTCATTTATGTAGGTGTGACCTGGTGTGACCCTTCTCTGTACAGCCCTGGCTGTCCTGGAGCTCACTCTGTAGACCAGGCTGGCCTTGAACTCAAAGAGATCCTCCTGCCTCTGCCTCATGAGTGCTGGGATTAAAGGTGTGTGCCACCACTGCACCTACAGATTTCGTTTTAAGACTTTTACTTTATATGTGTGTTTTGCCTACGTCTGTCTGTGCACCATTTGTCCTGGTTTGCCCACAGACGTCAAAAGACACTTTGGATGCTTGGAACTGGAGTTTCCAATGATTGTGAGCCAGACACCATGGGGGTTCTAGGAATCAAATCTGTGTCCTCTGCAAGAGCAAAAAGAGCTCTTAGCCACTGGCTAGCTCTCCAGCCTCAGGGGGGTTGTTTGTTTGTTTAAAGACTGTTTTATTTTATTTTTTATTATTTATTTGTTTATTTGGTTTTTCAAGAAAAGGTTTCTCTGGGTAATAGCCCTGGCTATCCTGGAACTCACTCTGTAAACCAGGCCGGCCTCAAACTCACAGTGATCCTCCTGCCTCTGCCTCCCAAGTGCTGGGATTAAAGCATGCACCACCACTGCCCCATTATTTATTTTCTGAGATAGGGTTTCACTATGTAGGCCTGGCTGGCCTTGAGCCAGAGGACCCCTGCCTCTGCCTACTGTGTGACACGACACCTGGCCAGGTTTCATGTTTTTCATCATGTGTATGTCTGTGTTTCTGTCTGAGTATGTGCATGTGAGTGCAGGGGTCACTGGAGGTAGCTGGAGTCTTCGGAGCTGTAAATACAGAAGATTGTGAGCCACCTAACATGGGAGCTAAGATCTAAACTTGAATCCTCTATAAGAGGAGTGTGCTGGGAGTGGTGGTGGTGCACACCTTTAATCCCAGCCCTTGGGAGGCAGAGGAGACACATATCTGAGTTTTAGGACAGCCAGGGCTACACAGAGAAACCAAACAAACAAGAGTGTGCTCTTTTAACTGCCAAGCCATCTCTCTGTCCTGTTTTCTTTTGACTTTAATGCACATGTTATCGTTGGTAGGACCATGTGATTTTGCCAGCCACTTCTGTGACCTTGACTGACCAGGGTAGCTTGGTACTCTGCTTGTCTTGTCCATTCTTCAGATCTCTGGGATCCTGCTTCCTCTGTGGGGACAGCCATTAGAAGCAGTATCTCAGGCTGCGTACGGTATGTGCAGCTACAGTCCAGCACTTGAGAGGCTGAGGCAGGAAGACTCCACGTGTAGGACCCGTGTTCCACACAGACAATGAAGGCGTGGGTTTCTAGGATGTGTTTACAGTTTCCAGGTCACAGAGGACCTTGTAGAGTGTGTATGTGTGGCGTGCACACTAGTTCACTCTAGTTCTTCTCATCCCTTCGTCTCCCCTGTGTATTTATTCATTCCTGTCACACATAGTCTTTCCTGGATTATTAGCCTGGGCTACTGTAGGAGAGGGTGTTTGTCTTTGTTCCTCTCATCTGGATTGTGAAACCCTCAGTTAGGAGCCCCAGAAATCTCATATCACCTCTCCCTGACCCCTTCCCTTCACTGCGACTGCCCGTTGTTTCGATGCAGTGTGAAGGGTCGGGGTGTGGCGCCTGCCTATCATGTTCAAGACCCTGGCTTCAGCTCCTAGCACTACAAAAACGAAAGTAATTAGGGTCATTTTTTTTCCCTGCTTTCATTTTCTTTTAGGACCCACTTCCCCTTGTTGACGTTCCCTACCTTTTATAAGAAGTGAAGCCTGCACTTGGTTCTGAAAGTCAGAACAAAAGTAAAGCCCAGGAAAGGGCATTGTCTCCCCACTCTGTCCTTCCTGACCTAAGCAGCTCATCTTTCCTGTCACAGATCCCAGCATAGTCAGCGCCTACATGTACCCAACGGGTACCCCTGCAGCACAGGCAGCCCCACAGGCCCAGGCTGGGCCCACCACCAGCCCTGCCTACTCCTCCTACCAACCCACTCCAACCCCAGGCTACCAGGTATGTGGGCAAGGTCACCCCCTCTCCTCTGTTCCCAGCCCTTGCCTGTTCCCTCACTTCCCCCCTTCCTTCCATAGACTGTGGCTTCTCAGGCCCCGCAGAGCCTCCCAGCCATCTCCCAGCCTCCACAGACCAGCACCATAGGCTACATGGGGAGCCAGCCAATGTCCATGGGCTACCAGCCGTACAACATGCAGGTAAAGAGACCCAGTCTCTGCTGGGCATAAGGTGGGTTAGCAGAGGACAGGTCCTTCCCTCTCAGGCCCTCAATTTTTCTTTCTTCAAGCGGAAGGGTCTGTGTCCTTCTGGTCACAGAGCACTCAGTGTTGGGCTCAATCTTACTCTCCACAGAATCTCATGACCACCCTTCCAGGCCAGGACGCATCTCTGCCAGCCCAGCAGGCCTACATCGCAGGGCAACAGCCCATGTACCAGCAGGTGAGTCGTCTTCCGGCCACTTCCCTGACCCTCGGATTCTTGGACTCCCCTTGATCCCTTGCACTAGGTTTATACCCAGGGGCTTTTCTCATTCATCAGAATGAGGACATGCGAGTCGGTGCAACCACGTCTGTGCGTGTGCTCGCATAGCAGAGACAGACTTACCCCAGCAGCATGAGTGCTGCAGTGAAGCTTGCTCTGACCAGAAGCTCCTGAGTGTGGAAAGAAGGGTGATGGGGCTTGTCTGCTCTTCCTCTCCAGATGCCACCTGCCACTGGCCCTCCCCAGCAGCAGCCCCCTGTGGCCCAGCCACCGCCTACACAGGGACCGCCAGCCCCGGGCAGTGAAGCCCAGCTCATCTCATTCGACTGACCTTGAGTCCGGCACTCGCCACCCAGAGTAACACTATGGTTCACCAGGAACCACCCATGTGTCTACTAGCCATTTCCTCCCTGTGACTGCCCTGTAGTGTCCCTTCTCCCGTGAGCAAGGGCTGGGCCTTCCCTCTTGGCCCTCGTCCCTGTCCTCAGTGGTCTGGCTCCTTGTCACTGGCTCCCTGCTTTGATCCTGATGCAGTCTGCCTTCCCCAGGGCTGGGACTCTGCAGGGCAGGTAGGACCTCCTCTGGGGAGTGCTGCTGTGTGGGGCCTGCCACAGGCGACTGCTGTCCCAGAGTCTGATGTGAGCTGTGGTGTCCAGGCATGGCTCTGGGGCCCTGGAAGAACCGTGTGGCTCCTGCACAGCGCGGTGGAGGCGTCAGGCATGTCTAGCTTCCCTACTCCTCCGTGTCATCTCCAGTGCAGAACAGTGATAATAAAGTGTATTTCAAAAGCTGTCGTGAGTGTTTGGTGGCGCAGCAGGCTCGGCTTTGGACTGAGTCTGGGAGGTACTGGGTGAGAAGTCTTGGATGGTCTCCTTGCTGGTGGGCACTCTGTATTGACTCCCGTGGCACAGAGTATCACCCAGCAGTTGAAAAAGGGCGCAAAGATGGGCTTTTACAGCCTCAGCGGAGCCAAACCACCGCTTACGGTTTCAGCTCTCAGTATCTCACCCTGGACTATTAATACATCTCAACCTGGTTTTTGGTGAGATATCCAAGCCGTAAACGTCGTGCTCTCCCTCCCAGCTAAGCGTCGGCTTTGGGTGTGCATTCAAACCTTGGGGGAACAGGCGTGCGCTGTGCACGTTGAGGAAAGGGGGACAGGCTTCTAGAACAATGGATTGGGCCCTGGATTATAGCGCTAATCTCTTGGACGGCTGAGCTGGATTCAAGGGTCCTTACGTAGGGGGCGCTGGCGCATTCCGCTGGCAACACAAAGGGCTGCCTTACAGGGCTGTCGTAGACACCGCTAGCCCAGCACTACTTCCGAGCCGGGACTGCGCCTGCGCGTCGCGCCGCCTACTGCGTAACATCAGGCGCCGACCCAGTCTGGAGCCGCCGGCCTGGGCTCTAATGCTTGGAGGCCTCGCGGCTAGAGCGGCCCGGTCAGCTCGCCTGCTCCCGGCTAGAGCGCCGCTTCCGCACAGAGCCGCGTGTGACCTTCCCGCCTGCGGAGCTATGCTGCCGGCGGCGGCTGCCCGCGTGTGGGGGCCGCGGCTTGGGCTGCGGGGAGCAGCGCTCCGCCTTGTCAGGTAGAGTGGGGGGCTCTGGAGCGCTGGGGCCGGGGCGGCGGGCCGGAGCAGGGCCGGAGGGCGCGGGTGGCGGGCGCGTGGCCACCTTCCGCGGCCCTGCTGGTGGGGCGTGGAGAGGACGGCTCGGCCTGGGCGACCTTGGGCACAGGTGCCTTTCGTCCCAAGCTTCCCGCCCCTGCGACCCCCGCCGTGGACGGCGGCGTAGCCCGAGCCCGGAGCCTTGGTGCAGCAGAATGCACTCGCCAGGCTGATGTGTTTCATTCAAGCAGAAGCTTGCAGTTTCCGGCACGGTTGCCGGCATAATCTTGACGGGTTCTGAGACTCTTTGGGAAATGTTGGGAAGCTTGGAATGTCCCTTTTAGCCTCGGCTGGTGAATTCTGGCCCCAGTGGTGGAGGACTGGACACATGGACCATTTGAGCCCTCCGGTCTCTGCGTCTCCCCTTTTCGCGGGTCTGATGTCTGTTTGCATGGGGGGGGCTAGGCAACAGGTCCCCGGCATCTGTGCAGCGCGACAGTTGAGGAGCAGCAGCCACCAAAGGAGTGAAGCCCTCGCGGGGGCCCCTCTGGATAATGCTCCCAAGGAATACCCTCCCAAGATCCAGCAACTGGTCCAAGACATCGCCAGCCTCACGCTCCTGGAAATCTCAGACCTTAATGAGCTCCTGAAGGTATTGGGAGAGCTCTCCACAGACCGGGACTAAGGTCCCCGTCTTCTGTTTGCATTTCGGGAGTTTGGTGTTTTGCCAAACCAGGGTCAGAGGTCCCTGTCTCTTCTACATGCGTTCTGGGAGTTTGGCAAATTGTCAGGTGTGCTTTTTCTAGATGCCAGGGCCAACCAGGCTCGTGCCTTCGTTATGAAGAACAACCAGCCACTGAAACGTCTCTTGTGTCCCACAGAAAACGTTGAAGATCCAGGATGTTGGCCTTATGCCAACGGGTGGCATGATGCCTGGTGCCGTTCCTGCCGCAGCAGCAGCCCCTGAGGTGAGCCTCGGCAACAGAAGGAGCCGCTTCCGTGTGCCTGGTTCCTGTTGACCTCAGCGTGTGGCACATTTCTCTAGCTCCTGCTGGGGTCCTGCAGCTGTCATTAGTGTGTCCCCTTGTGGGCTCCCCTGCTACACCTCTGGGAACTCCACTCTGCCAGAGGCGCTCGAGATCTTGTTTTGTTTATTACTGTATTACGTGTGTGGGTATACATGTTACAGCACATGGGGAGGAGTAAAAGGGGGACACCTTTCAGGGAGTCTCTCCTTCCACGGTGGGTCCTGAGGATAAAACCCACGTCCACAAGTTCCCCCTTCTGCGCCAGGCTGGTGGGTAGACCTTATCTCACGAAGAAGCCGCAGTCGAATGACAGTGCCGTGGGTGCTGTTGAGGGAAGTGGGCGTGGCGCAGGGATGTGGCGCTAGCGTGCCTGCACGGGGCTAGTGTGCCTGCCTCCCCTGCGAGTTGTGCTTTGGCTTGGAGACCAGCAGGCAGGGCTGCTGAAGTCGGGTAGAGGGCTGGAATTTCAAGGAAGGCCTCCACGAGCTGACATACTGAATGGAACCTGAAGAAAAAGCGAAGCGGTCCTCACAGGTCTAGCTGACAAGGGTTTCCAAGCAATCTGTAAAATCTGAGTAGGGCCCGGGCGTTGTAGCCTACACCCCTAATCCCAGCACTTGGAGATAGAGGCGGGCGCGTCTCTGTGTATTCTAAGCCTTCCAGGACTAGGTTCAAGCCTAATGTTTTGTTTTGTCATGAGGATTTATTTTTTATTCGTGTGTGTGTGTGTGTATGTCCGTCCGTGTACCACATGTATGTGGGTACCTAAGGAAGATAGAAGAGGATGTTGGATCTCTTCGGGGTGGAGCTAAAGGTCCTGCGACCAGCCTGATAAGACATGGGTGCTGGGAACTAAACTCACGTGCGTTTGAGAGAACAGCATACACTCCTAACCTCTGAACTAAGGAAGCAGGGGCTGGATTCACTGTCTAGACTGGAGTGCTGTTGCCGCTGTGTCCTATGTTAGGAAGCCGACCCAGTCCAGGCATGCCCGAGAGTCTCTGCATCAGATCAGGAGTACCCTGGGCTTGCCTGCCCCACTGCGAGCTAGCTTGGAAGAGTGGGGTTTAAAATGATTGTCATTTAGCCGGGCGGTGGTGGCGCACGCCTTTAATCCCAGCACTCGGGAGGCAGAGGCAGGCGGATCTCTGAGTTCGAGACCAGCCTGGTCTACAAGAGCTAGTTCCAGGACTGGCTCCAAAGCTACAGAGAAGTTGTCATTATTGACACATAGGTTTTGTGGACTGAGGGCTGAGATAGCCCTGTTTTTTCCATAACTTTTTTATCTCCAAAGTGGTTATTCTCCCTGCCTCATAAGCACAGCTGTTTGTTACCCGTGCGTGCTTGCGCGTGTTCCCGTGGGAGCCTCAGGTGCCACTCACCTTATTTTGAAACATGGTCTCAGTTGGCCTGGAGTAACGAGACTATTTCTGTTCTGCCAGTCAGCTCCTAAATAATGCCATGGAGACTTAATAATTATGAAAGTTCAGCCTTAGCTTAGGCTTGTCACCCTAGTTCTAACTAAATTAACCCATTTATATTGTGTTTTGTCGTGTGGCGTTTCCTCTTTCATCTTTCATTTCCTGTTCCCTCTGCATTTCCTGCGTGCCTAGATTTCTCCTCTTTGTTTCTCTCCCCAGAAATCCCGCTTATACCTCCTGCCTAGCTTTTTATTACACCAATCACAGCAGTGTCTCTTCACACACTGTTTGTGTATCCCACAACAGCTGGAACTTGCTGAGAAAGCTGGGCTGGCTAGCCAGTGGGCCTTTAGCACCCTCCCGTCTGCCTTGTCAGTGCTGGGGTAACAGGCACGAGCTGCCGTGGGGGGCTCCAGGGATCGGGCTCAGGTCCTCACAGTTGCAAGGCAAACATTTCACCAGCTGAGCCATCTATTAACCCCGCAAATTACAGTTTAAAGAGAGGTAAAATGAACCGGGCGGTGGTGGAACACCTTTAATCCCAGCACTCAGGAGGCTGAAGCTGGTGATCTCTGAGTTCTAGAAAGGGTTAGGCTCACATGTCAGGAGATAGGAGGAGTGTGAGGCTTATGTCAGGGCCCTGGCCCATGGGGAGGTGATCGAAATAGTGGGGTCTGGTGCAGGGGGTGACCTGCCTGGTACAGCTTTGTAGAGGGCAGCGCTCAGCAGCCGTTGATCTTGCTGCAGGTCCTGGTGGGGCAGCCGTTCCTCCTCATTCCTCACCCTACCTGTTTTTCCCACCCCCTAAGGTGGCTGAGGCAGAAGACATCCCCAAACAGAAGGAGCGGACACACTTCACCGTCCGCCTGACAGAGGCCAAGCCCGTGGACAAAGTGAAACTCATCAAGGAGATCAAGAACTATGTCCAGGGCATAAACCTTGTGCAGGTGGGATCCCGTTCGCCTGTGCTGGGGGTGAACGTTCCCGGGCACTAGACCGTTTTAGGCTGGGCTTCGTGTCACGATAAGTGCCGCGAGCTCCTTCCTGCTGTCTCTTTTCAGGCCAAGAAGCTGGTGGAGTCCCTGCCCCAGGAAATCAAAGCAAATGTGGCCAAAGCCGAGGCTGAGAAGATCAAGGCAGCCTTGGAAGCAGTGGGTGGCACTGTAGTTCTGGAGTGACACCCCATTCTGAGGACTTTTGGACTGCGGTCCCTGGGACCTGGGCAAAGGCCCGCTCACCCCTGCTTCACTCCCAGGTGGTGTGTTGGTAGCAACAGCTACTGACACTGGAGACCGGGTTCTGGGAGAGGGACAGGACGGCCCTCCTGTGATGGGGAGGGCGCTACAGCTGTGCAGAGCTCTCGAGATTGCCTTGAGAACAGAGTGAACACGCCCCTGGTGGCTCCTGAGAAAATACACTGTTGAGGCTGGGTGTGTGTGGTGAGTGGTGTGTGTGCCCCGGGGTTGGTGGCGCGAAGGGTCGTCTAGAGGCATGTGTGTCCTGGACCTTCCTAAGGCTGTCTGCCCCTGCCTCTCCCTGTTGGCGATGTTTGAGGGTCTACAACCGTCCGTCTCTTCTATTGTGCAGGGACCTGCCCTCTGATCCCCACGGCAGGCAGGTTTGTGTCCACACAGGCATAGCAGGGGTTGGGGGTGATCTGAGATTTGGATATGGAATTTCCATTTAGATGCTTGGAGTTTGAAGAGTAACAGTGTAATACTGACCCAACCTACCAAGACAGTCTTGGGTCCAACACCGCCCCAGTTAGGATGGCTGGAGGCTGAGCTATTACCCCTAATGCCCAAGGCAAGGGGGGGTTGAACATGCGGGGGTAACCACCCTTAACTTACAGGATGGGGGTTCCGGGGAACTCACCAGACTGGGGCAAGGTGGCAGAAGGGTCTTGTATTTGCAGGTCTTGGAAGACCCCGACTAAGCCTGAGGTGGGGGTGTGGAGTGGCTATTTTTGTTCCTATACCGCAGTGAGCCTGGGAGAGGAACAGTTGTTTCTTCAGCTGGTCTTAGACCTGAGCCTGAATCCTCAGTAGTGTTTGAGAAGGTGCTCTCTGGCTTTGGGCCTCCCGTTGGAAGAACTTTTGCAGTTTCTTAGAGAGACCAGAAGAGGGCGGTGTGCTCCGCACTGTTGCTTTGTGAGCCCTGCTGGGAACCCGGCAGCCCCACCCAGCTGTGGGCGGGTCCACTTTGCTTTACAAGGAAAGTGATTTCCAAGTGAACTCGTGGCCCCTGCTACTAGCATTGCCACACTGCTCCGGTTAATGATTCCCCAGCGGCCCTTCAGGGACATCTCCACAAAGGTGGCTACCAGGAGGCCTAGGCATGGCCTGCCCGATCCTGCTAATGACACCTAGTGCCTCTCAGCCGGGACCAGAGTCTCTAACCTGATCCAGATTACATGTGTGTCACGTGTGTGTGCTGAGGCTAACCTGAGCTGCCCAGTGAGAACCTGTCTCAGATAAAACTTTAGCTCCTGGCCTTCCATTCCCCGTCAGGGCTCCTGCTTGCTCTGTTCCCTGTAAGCCTTCTCCCATGGATCGGGGTCCTCTGGTCAGGAATGGACTCCGGCTCTCTCCAGAAGGACAAATGCATACATACATATCTGTAGTCGGGTCTTCTCCATTCTCATAACCAGGTTAGACTAGACAGCTGTGGGCATAGCTTTGGTCCTGTGCTGAATTAGCCTTTGTGGCTTGAACAAAACTTTTTAAGTTTCTGAGAAGATCAGTCAGGCCCAAGTCTACCCTAACCCTCGGTCCTGTGGCTCAAGGTGTCTCACCTGGTACCTCTCAGTTCCTGGGCAGGGCTGGTCTCTCAGCAACCCATAGAGCTGCCCTGGGGAGAGACCTGCCTGTCCCCAAGATATGCACGGTCCCCGACCGGCTGCAGGAGAGCAATGGACCCAGTGTGAAATGACCCTAACCACCTTGCTATAGACGTCATCCCCGAGTGTAGTGTGCCCTGGGCATGGGAAGGATTGCCAGGACAGCACCACCCCAGGTGAGATGCCAGGAGATCCCGTGTCACGTTCACTTGGTGCCATGACAATGAACATCTCAGCATGGGAGGCCGCCTGGGGTTCTAGAAGACACGATTTGCTCCAGTCTTTCCTCCTCCCTCCCTGCTGTGAAGCTGGGCACTGGGGTGGCAGGACCTGATGCAGCAGGACAGGAGCTGTTTGCAGGTGTTTCTCTGCATCCAATCGAGACCAAGTCAGAGCTGTTTACTCACAGCCAGACCAAGCAGCCTTGGGACTTTGGGGACCAGGAAGTCACCTTGCGTAGCTGGTGCACCCTTGGGTTGGGAGCATGCACGGATTTCTTTGCCAGTTGTTGGGAGGTGGAGATGGACTTCTGGCGGGGCAGATTGGAGCTGCCTCCTAGGAGCCTGAGCCAGTAACCCACCATGAAGACTTCACAGCTCAGCACCTTCTCCATGGCGGCCGCCTAGGGCTGTGTCCGCAGCAAGGCTCGAGCCGAGTTGCTCTTGGCAGGGACTCACTGGGTGTGTGGCATGGGGGAGGAGCACCGCTATCCTTCACTAAGAGTCTTTTGTCCGCGGTTTCTATTTAATTTGCAAGGCGGCCCCAAGAAGGTTTCCATCCCCCTACATCTGGGCGGGGGCTGGACTCTGTGGTCAGGGGGTTGGGGGACAGAGGTCCATTGCTGCAGCACGTGTCCTTTGCCTGGGTAACACACGAGTCAGCACCACGGCGCAAGTTCAGACTAGGACTAGGGGGGCTGGTAGGAAACCAGCCTCCCGATGAGTGGAGGATGGCGGAGCACCTTCGGGTCTCATAATCTAGAGAGTGCAGGTTGTTATGGGCTAGCCCCAGGGGTTTCACGGTCGTCTGCGGCGGACCCCCGGCCTCTGCCCCTTGCAGCCACCGCTTTAAGAGAGCGGGCGGAGCCTCCCAAGGCCCGAGTCCTGCCGCGGGTGGAGTCCACCAGGCCCCGCCCCTGGGGCCGCGCGGGCGCATTGGCTGCACCAGGCGCGGGCGCTCGGTGGCACTTTGAACCGGGTGTCAGGAGGCTGGAACCGGAGTTGTGGTGCTGGCCCGGGTCGGGCCAGGTCGCTGCTGCTCTGGCCATGGCCGAAGCACGGACATCCCGCTGGTACTTTGGGGGACTGGCTTCCTGCGGGGCCGCCTGCTGCACGCACCCGCTGGACCTCCTCAAGGTGAGCCAGAGTTTCAAGGCCGAGCGTGCGCAGGAGCCCAAGGCGCTGGGGACCGTCCCCGGCCTGGCGCCCACAGGACGCCTACTGCGGCCGCCGCTTGACTGCGCACCCGGTAATTACCGCCACGCTGGCCTGAGCCCCGGCCGCCCTGCTCTGCGCCATCGGGCTTGGGCCTGCGGGCGCCACTACGCTCATTTCCCAGTAGGCAGCGGTGGAAAATCCCCGGGGACCCTCTGCAGATGGCTCTCCCGGGGGACAGGCGACGGGGACATCCCCGCTCCTCAGCTTCCCAGCTGGTTCTCCCCCATCTTTAACAGATGGCTGCTGTCTGTCCCGCCTCGGCGTTGCTCTTTAATACCCGCGTGAACTCTGCCGCTCTCGGCGGCAAACATTCGACAACTCCGGTTAAAAGTTGAGGGTAGAGTTGCAGGGGACACAGGTGTCGGAACTTAAAGAGCAGCCTGGTTCCAGCAGCAGAGCTCCCCTGCCTGCTCTGCACCATCTACGGTGCGGGGTGAAAGTGAGGGCGATGGGCTAGGTGGTGGCTGTGACCTCGGTCATCTGCTTCCGCCTGAACGGTGCTACGTTAGGATAGGTGAGCGAGGAGACCCTGCCTTCACCGGGCTCTGCCCAGTGAGACTGACGGGCTCAGCACAAGAAACACCCAGCACTCGGGAGGCAGAGGCTGGTGAATCTCTTGAGTTCCAGGCTAGCCTGGTCGACAGAGCCACTTCCAGGATGGGCCAGGGCTACACAGAGAGATCCTGTCTCGAACCATATGCCCCTCAAATGAAAAAAAAAAAAAATGAGACACGTGGGCTTGTGGGGTTTTTTACTTTTCTTTCCGTTTAAAAATAAACGCTTATAGAGCAAACTAAGACAGCGCTCTTCCTGTTCCCCAGGACCAGGGAAGTCCCCGGGGATTTTTTTCCCTGATTCTTTCTTTGTTCAAGGACCCCTCTACCCAGGGGGCCCTGACTGCCATTTCCCTCACGCCTCACGTTGGATTGGCCTCTGAGATTTGAGCTGGTGATCAAGCCTCAGTCTCTACCACTTGAGACTTCCAGGCTAGTTTTTGTCTCTGTCTGGGACCCTGTTTCCTAAGAAAGACTAGCTTTTCTTTCTTTGTTGTTGGTAGCCCAGGCTTGCCTTGAACTTGTTCTATATACAGCTGAATCCGGCTCTGGGTTCCCTTTCCTCCCATGCATTATCACCCTCAGTTAGCTTCTCTGATTAGTAAGAATGCTGGCCAAGGGAGGATTGAAACCTCACTTGTCCTGGGAGTGGCATACACAGGCCAGCTCCTGGGCACTGCCACTGCAGGTGGTATAATAGCGAGAGGACTGGTTACTGTGGCAGCGACTTTCCTGCCTGTGCCTGCAGCCTTCTCCATCGTGGGGGTCAGGCTCGATGGCTACACCAGGCCTGGGCCCTGAAGGCCTCTCAAACACCCACTCCTAGCCTGTCCTCTTGAGCGTTGACCGACTGTGACATAAAAGTCCCAGGTGGTAGTTTATCGTCCGAGCTCTGCTGCTCCTCAGCCCCACCCCCACTCGTGTTCCCTTGGAAGAATGGTGCCTGGAGGATCCAGAAAGGCTGCCATGGAAGCAGGGACACCCTTGCTGGACCCGCGCCAGGACACCCTTGCTGGACCCGCGCCAGGAGACAGGCGGCGCCCAGCCACAGAAGAGGCAGTGGTCAGGGTGTTCCAACAAGGATTGCTCACAGAGACCATTGGAAAACTTGTGTGCAAAGACAGGATCTTACTGTACTTGAGACTGCCCTCAAACTCAACATCCTCCTGCCTCAGTCACCTGAATAGTTAGAGTTACTGTGCCAACTTTAAAACTTGTTTTGGAGTTCCTCCGTGTGTGCCCTTTGCCCTGACTTGGTCCCCTCACATACAGGGGCAGTTGCCCTCAGCCACCACTCCCTGGATAGGCGGCTTAAACCCTCTGTCCCTCTTGACCCATGTACTGCAGGGTGACTCCCCTGTTGCTGAGACCCAAGCCCCCTCTGTCTGCACCATCTTAGCTGTTTCCTTTCTGCATGAGATGAGTGTGACCATAAGTGTGACCATGCCTGAGCCGCACTTGGCTGTGGGCATGAGTGTGACCATAAGTGTGACCATGCCTGAGCCGCACTTGGCTGTGGGCGTGAGTGTGACCGTGAGTGTGACCATGCCTGAGCTGCACTTGGCTGTGGGCATGAGTGTGACCATAAGTGTGACCATGCCTGAGCCGCACTTGGCTGTGGGCATGAGTGTGACCGTGAGTGTGACCATGCCTGAGCCGCACTTGGCTGTGGGCATGAGTGTGACCGTGAATGTGGCCAGGCTTCTTTGGGAATGACACACAAATGCTCAGGACCGGGTCTCCTGAGCCTGAATGTAGGCCACCAATAAGGGGGTGGGAGTAAGGCGAGGCCCTGAGAACAGTAACTGCCGTCACTGCACAATGAAAGGGAACCATTGCAGGCCTGGGACCAGCCTTAGACCCTCTGGAGCCTCTCTACTCCCTGCCTTAGTTTCCTCACCTCAGCCGGGTGATGGTGGCGCATGCCTTTAATCCCAGCACTCGGGAGGCAGAGGCAGGCGGATCTCTGTGAGTTTGAGACCAGCCTGGTCTACAAGAGCTAGTTCCAGCGCAGGCTCCAAAGCCACAGAGAAACCCTGTCTCGAGAAAAACAAAGTTTCCTCCCCTCTAGGCCTGAGTACTGATTGACAGCCCAGTCCACAGGTGTGGACCTGGAAATGACCTCAAGCAGAGCTGGGCCGTCTCATTGCAACTTTGTTTCTACCAACTTGTGGCCGGGTCAGAGCTCGGCTCCGTGAGGACACAACTGTACCCTTCCTGCCTGTGCACAGGTGCACCTGCAGACGCAGCAGGAGGTGAAGCTCCGCATGACGGGAATGGCGCTACAGGTGATCCGAACCGACGGCATCCTGGCGCTCTACAACGGCCTGAGCGCCTCGCTGTGTAGGCAGGTGTGTGCACAGGTCTTGGCCGCTGTCAGGGCTCATGACCCACAACGTTCTTTCTTTCTCTCTTGTTGACAACAGCTTCCTAGGGCTTGGCACCAGCCTCTCAGGTCCTGGTTCTGGGGCTCAGTCCTGTGATGGAGCCTTAGGGAGTTCTAGCTACTTTCTCTTCCCCCTTCAGATTTATTACAGAAGAGATATAGGGTGGGAATGGGGCAGGGGTCTGCCTTCCACTTTCAGATGGGAAAACGGAAGCTGAAGACAGCTGGGGACAGCACCTCTGGGCTTGTGAATTGGGTTGGCTGCTTGCAAGCTGAGTGACCTTAGAATGGCTGGCCACGCGGTGTCCCAGGGCCCATGGGACAATGGCTGGGTTGGGTGGAGTGCCCAGGCCTCTGAGCCAGGCCCCCTCTCCAGATGACCTACTCCCTGACTCGGTTCGCCATCTACGAGACCATGCGGGACTACATGGCCAAGGACAGCCAGGGGCCTCTCCCCTTCTACAGCAAGGTGTTGCTGGGCGGCATCAGTGGTGAGCACTGGGCAGTCAGGGCAAGGGCCGGGCAAAGGCCCAGGACGCCGGGAACCACCACGTAATGACCTTGGCGTTTGTGTCACCACAGGTCTAACTGGAGGCTTCGTGGGGACCCCAGCAGATTTGGTCAACGTCAGGTTAGTATGTGCCGCTCATCCCCCAGGGTCACGGGCTCCCTGTACCGAGCAGGCAAGTCCTGAGCACTGCGGTACCACTCAGCCTGGGGCAAGCCACACAGACTCTAAACCTGGGTTGGTGGAGGAGCTGAGTCCCGTGATCCTACCCAGAACTCGGGTAGGCAGGCGGTCCTGCACTGTTGACCCCGGTCAGTGAGCTGCCCTGGGGCCTAGGGGCTGATGTGTGGCCAGCGGCTCACCCATCCCTGCCTGTTCTGCTGTTTCAGGATGCAGAACGACATGAAGCTGCCCCAGAACCAGCGGCGCAAGTGAGCGGGAGATGGCCTTTGTCCCGGTGGGGGAGGGGAGGACCCCTGCGTAGCTCTGCTGTGACTTAACCAGGACTCCCATACTGCACGTGGGTTTTATGGAACGGGAGGCTTAGTGACCCTGGGGCCACTAAAGGGTGTCCCTTGGTCCCCCTAAGACCTTTAGGTTCTTATGGGAAGAATCTCACTAGGCTTAGGGCCAGTCCCCGTTACCTGCCTTCTGGAATTTGCTGACACCAGGACTGTCGTCTTGGACTGGGCTTCTTTGTAGCTGAGGATAGCACAAATCAGGTATCTAAGTGCAGGGCCACCCCCAAGCCTCAAAGCCCATGGAGCGAGGGGCATGAGAGAACAGCTCACAGCCAGGAGACCCGTGTAGACGCGGCCCTCCTCTTCCACCCCAGGCCAGCCACAGGAACAGGAAGCTTTGGGTTCGGCGACTTCTGTGGCCTTTTGCCCTTCCTGGGAGTGTCTAATGTCCCTTCCCATTGTTGTCTCTTTCCTCCTCCCTTGGGGACCCAGGCTGTTCCTCGTCCCGCCTCCCCCACTTTTGCTCAGCTCTCCTTGAGCCCCAGATCCTCCTAGCTTGGTCTCCACGAAGCTAGGCTGATCCAGTTTCCTATTTTCATTTTGGTTATTATTTTTTTTAATTTTAATGTGTACAGGTGTTTAGCCATGGGTGTCAGGTACCCTGGAACTGTAATTACAGACAGTTGTGAGCCACCATGTGAGTGCTGGGAATTGAACCCAGGTCCTCGGGAAGAGCAGTCAGTGCTCTTAACCACTGAGCCATTTCTCCAGCCCCCCTATTTTCATTTTGGGATAGGGTCTCATTCTGTAGTGCAGACTTGAACGCTTGTGCCCACTGAGTGCTGGGTTACAGGCGTGAGCAACCGGGCCTGGCTAGTTTCTGGTTTCTTGTGGGTTCTCCAGCCAAGAGGGTGGGCGATCATCCTGTTTGCTGGAAGCCACAGCAAGCCTGGGATCCTGTGGGGAAGTGGAGCCTCCACCCGAAGGGATAGCAGAGCAGGCCACCAAAGCTTTGCCCACAGACAGAGCGAGCTTGAGCCCATAGGAATCATTTCCTGCATTTTCCCCTGGGAGAGGCTTACAGGCCTGGGAAATACCACCCTTGAGTATGACACCACGCAAGAGTCCTGTGGCCCACAGTGGGGGCGGGGCCTTTCCGGCGTCTAAGGCACACCCTGCAGAACATGTGGTAAATCTCACTGACCTGTCTTTGCCACCGACAGCTACTCCCATGCCCTGGATGGTCTGTACCGCGTGGCCCGTGAAGGTGAGGGGGGAGGAATTTTACATCGTTGTAAATGTAAGCCGGGCGGTGGTGGTGCACGCCTTTAATCCCAGCACTCAGGAGGCAGAGGCAGGCGGATCTCTGTGAGTTCGAGACCAGCCTGGTCTACAAGAGCTAGTTCCAGTGCAGGCTCCAAAGCCACAGAGAAACCCTGTCTTGAAAAACCAAAAAAAAAAAAAAAATTGTTGTAAATGTATGAATTTGAATGCATACTTACATATGTACTCAATGTACCTGAGCTGGTGGGCTTGGGGTGGAAAAGCAGCCTGCGGGGGCAGGCAGGGTTGGGGATGGAGTGCCGTACAGGGGTTGATGTCACCCCTCATTCCTCCTGCAGAAGGCCTGAGGAAGCTCTTCTCCGGAGCAACCATGGCGTCCAGCCGCGGCGCCCTCGTCACTGTGGGCCAGGTGGGTTCCTGTGCAGAACAGGGCTTGCGGACAATGTCTCTGACCTCTGTCCTCAGGGATCAAAGAACACAGCAGCGGGCACTGGGGACCTTGGGGAGATGCCCGCTATCCTGGAGAGGGGTGGGCAGCCTGCATCTGACCCTCACCTGCGTGTCCAGGTGTGGTGATGGAGTCCCTGGGGACCCTGTCCACTCTCCCCGGGTCTGGGAGCTTGTCTTTAGCCTTACTGTCCCTGTCCCTCCCTGTAGCTGTCCTGCTATGACCAGGCCAAGCAGCTGGTCCTCAGCACCGGGTACCTATCTGACAACATTTTCACCCACTTCGTCTCCAGCTTCATTGCAGTAAGTGCCCCAGCGTGGTTGGAGGAGGCTGAGGGTGGGTGGAGCGAGAAACCGAGTTCCCACGTTAGCCCAGGCTGGGATAATTCCTGTTCCCCTCTCCTGGGGACTCAGGTCTTGCAGCACTGGGTCACTCGGGGATGGGGCGAAGGGCTTTTTTAAAGGTATCCCGTGGGCAGTGAGAGCTTGGGGGTGCCCAAAGGCCCACTGGTGACAAGTGCCCTCCCGCAGGGCGGGTGTGCCACGTTTCTGTGCCAGCCCCTGGATGTGCTAAAGACGCGTTTGATGAACTCGAAGGGCGAATATCAGGTAAAGACTGGCTGCAGGCTCCAGGGATGGCCGGAGCTCCTGCCATCTACAGCCTGTCTCTGGAGCCAGGACGATGGGGTCCCAGAGACAAGGCTGCTGTCCCCCGCTCCCTTCTAGTTGCCCAGCTCTGGGTAGCCCTCGCCTCAGGGTGGGACTGTACTTTCCTGAGGCCTTGGCCTTGGTGTTTCCTTTAGATTTCTCCACCAGTTAACAGGGCAGCTTTTCACGCATGGCCGGGCCATCTGGCTGACTCTTCCGTGGCCCCTTAGCTTGGCCTATGTGACTTTTACCCTTCTGTCCCCTCGATGGTACATCCTGAGCTGCTCTCATTCTGCCCCCTGTCATGTTCCCGGGAGCACTCAGGGCCACCGTGCCCTCCACCCGCCCGGAGAGTTGGCCTGTGCCTTTGAGTGTCCTCCACTGTCTCTGCAGGGTGTCTTCCACTGCGCAGTGGAGACGGCAAAGCTCGGACCGCAGGCCTTCTTCAAGGTGGGCTGGGGCAGTGGGGCTGAGCCGTGGGGGAGCACCTGGGCCGGGTCTCCCTGGACCTGATGTCGCCACCTCTGGTGTCCTCCTCACCCAGGGCCTCTTTCCTGCGGGCATCCGCCTCATCCCTCACACCGTGCTCACCTTCCTATTCCTGGAGCAGCTCCGGAAGCACTTTGGCATCAGGGTGCCAACCTGACGTCGCCAGAGACACCTGGGCCGCGCTCAGTCGCTGAGCTGAGCTCCTTGGAAGAGTGGGAGGGGAGGGGACTCCCCTTCCTGGCCTGGGCCCGTGTTGTATCCCCAGTAGGCTTCTGTTCCTCCCACCCTTGGGCTGGCTAGGCCTCCGACCCTGCCTAGGTCAGGGTTTAACTCAGTGGCCTTAGGCCCGCTGGAGTGGAACCTCTGCCCTCCTTGCTCCCAGACTCTTCCCCAAACAGGGCTTTTGCCCTGCATCCATCCCATGATTCATTCAGGAGAAGAGGTCTGGCTCCGGCTGGCATTGCTGTCCCCGCCTCACTGGCCGCTCTGCTGTGCTGCCCTGCTCTGCCTGGCAAGCAGGAGGAAGCTAACCGCTTCCCACTCCCAGCTGGTTCTCTGTACACTGAGTGGAACCTAGGCGGCGTGGCAGGGTGCGGGCCATGGCAGCTCAGCACGCAGACACTTTTGTCATGAGAGGGACCGTCGTGTAGTGTTCTTGAAGGCAGTGCCTTCAGGAGAGGGAGCAGCAGCGAGAATCCCCACAGATGCCATGACAGTGGAGTCCAGAGAAGGTGCCTGGGGTTCCCGTGGGCACCTGTTGCATGCGGCCTTGGCTGCTTTAATGGTCAGTTTTCTCGAACCTTCCCACACAGCAGCTACGACCCTCGTCAGGAACTGGCTGTGTCCCTCGCTGTGCCCTCCCATGCCTGGGGACTTGGGGGGGGTGCCGGTAGAGCTGGAGCCATGACAGCTTGTATGTGCCCTCCAGGGATTTGTCTTCCTGTTAAATGCAGTGGTTACCCCTCACCATCCCCCAGATGGGGTTGGGTGCATCATGAGGTTGCGCTCTTTGCCCATTTCCCCCTGCCAGTCCCTTGGACATTGGGTCCTCACCCAAGAGGTGGCAGTGGGCCCAGGGACACCCCTCTTCAGGATCTAATAAACCAAGTGGCCTGGGAGACCTTCATGTCTCCCCTACGTGCTCCTCACCTACTCCAGGGTGCTGGCTGTTCTCTGAGTTCTCTTGCTATTTAGCGCAAAGCGTCTACCAGATCAGGGTCCCCTTCTTCTAGGGGGAGAGCCTATGGGAAGGAGGCTTAGAGGTCGGTAGGAAGGGAGAAAGGGTCACCTTAACCAACAGTAATGGAGGCCTCTGGAGTCAATTCCCGTGCTGTCAGTCACAGGCCAGCAAGAACTGGGGATGCCCTGGGGTCCACAGAGAATGCAGACTGACTGCAGCCAGGGGTATTCTAGATGTATACGCAGGAGCAAGATGCCAGCTAGGGGTGCCAGGCCACAGTTGTGAATGTCCCAAAGCCACTCCCAGTAGAGCCGGTGCTTGCATTAGAAGGAATCCAGTGGGGCCATAGCCCAGGTACTGTCGTATCATAGGTAGAAACACGGAAGTGGATACCCCCTGAAAACATTAAATTTGTCAACACTACAATTGTAATTTGTTATCTCTGAAAAGTGTACCCTGAGCTGGGAACATAATGATACATAGTAGTCTTGGAACTCCAGATACGGGACAACTGGGCTATGAGGGTTTCAGTCTCTACGGTGCTGGAGATCAGACCCTGGGCTTTCTACCTACTAAGTAAACAGTAACTGAGCCGCATTCCCAGCCTTGCTATGTGCCTGCAACAGGAGGGGCTGCAGCCCCAGCTAGTCTCCAGCGTGTTAGCCTCCTGCCTCAGCCTCCCAGTTACCAAGATGACAAGTGTAGACAGGTTCAGAGACAGAATCAGGTTTGTGCAGGGTGTGGTGAGAGGCAGAACCAAGGGCTCCAGGTGCTGGCTACTGACTGAGGTCCTGACTCGGGGTGAGGTAGGGTGGGGTAGGCTTGTAAATGGCACCATAAAGTCCAACCCTAAAGCCAGAGGAGAAAACTAGGGTCCCACCTGTTGGCCAAAAAACCATTACATCATCATGGGCAGGCTAGGCGTCCTGCCCTCCAGTGTGAGGTGGGAGCCACAGATAAATAGGACACTGTAGCTTAGAAGCCCGCTCTTGTGGTTCTCCAGAAGGGCTGTTTCTCCAGACCCCAGCCAAGAACTCGCCTAAACCAGAAACCACTGACTGTCCATGCTCTTTAGATTTGGAGCCTTGAACAGGTCATATCCATGGGGACCCAGGCCTCTGGGAAAGCCGGTACACACCTAACCTCCCTTCCTCAACCAGCCCTGCTCAGCAAAGCCTCCCTGGAGGCGAGAAAGTACCCAGTCTGGTTCGGTGGGGTGAAGCTTGGCAACAGGCCCTGCAGGGCAGGGTGCGAGCAGATCCTATTGCATTGGCAAGCTCCAGGTAGGTCTAAAGAGACGCTGTCCCCAGAGGGTGGAGAGAGGAAGACTCTGAACGCTGACCTCTGACTTCTAAACACGCACACGTGGGCCAAGTGCACCCTCAGACACGCAAAAGGCTCTTCAATAAACGGCGCCGTGAAAGCTGTCCCCGTGTTCAGGGATGAAGTTGGCTGCTAGCCCACACCACACACTTAGCAGCTCCCAGACCCACAGGCAAGATCGTCAGATACAGGGCTGGAGAGATGGCTCACCCACTGGGTAAGAGTTCAGTCCCTAGTCCACATGTCAGGTGGCTCTGGTTCCAGGGGACCTCGGCACACACGTGGCAAACAGCACACACACAGATTTATCTGACGTCAGATATAGTCGGCACTAACGGAAGCAGGTGGGAAGCTGTCCTGCTCACCTGGGACCTGCCACAGCAAGTAGCTGGGCACATTTTGCCTTTGGTGGACACTCTCAAAGGAAGAAGCAGGAAGATTGATTGCATTCTACTGGGGAGGCAGGAGTCCGCCCCCTTCTTACCAGTGGTCTGGACACTCTTGGTTTTGGTTGGTCTGGAGTTGGAGTGGAAACAACAATTAGGGAAGTTGAAATGAACGGTTTTGCTGTTGGGGTCTGCGGCTTCTTGTGGAGCAGTGCTCTCCTTGCTCGCTCTCCTGATGCTGGGGGTGGGACCTCTAGCCTAGTGTGTGGCAAACCCAGCCTACCCCTAGGCTGTACTCCAGCCCTCTTTTGTTTTAAGATTTATTTATCTATTTTTGTTTTTTCAAGGCAGGGTTTCTCTGTGTAGCCCTGACTGTCCTGGAACTCGCTTTGTAGACCAGGCTGGCCTCGAACTCACAGAGACCCGCCTGTCTCTGCTTCCTGGGTGCTGGGATTAAAAATGTGCACCACCACCGCCCAGCTTTAGCTGATTCTTTAAAAATTAAAAAAAAAAAAAGTTTCCCTTGACTTCCAGGCAGAGTTCCAGTATAGCCAGAACTGTTACACAGAGAAACACTGTCTCGAAAAACAAAAATTAGCCCTTGCCAGCTAATTCTGGGAGAGAGTGGGGACACCAGGATCCCCAGCTTCTGAAGCTCCCGTCTTCCTGGAATTGTTTATCAATAAAGATTTTATTATTGCTTTAGTGTTCTTTTTTTTGTTTTTGAAACCAGGTCTTGCTACGTGTGTAACCCTAGCTGGCCTCAAAAAACTATCAAACCTTTGATTTCAACCCCGCAAGCTCTGAGGCTTCCGGCTACCAAGCCCAGTTCTGTTATTTTTCCAGTTTGCTTTTGTTTCCTTTGAAACAAGGTATCTGTCCTAGTTAGGGTTTGTATTGCTGTGATGAAACACTATGACCAGAAGCAATTTAGGTTTAATTTGGCTTGCACTTCCCAAGTCAGGACAGGAACTCAAGCAGGGCAGGAACCCGGAGGAAGGAGCCGATATAGAGGCCATGACTTGCTCAGCCTGCTTTCTTCTCCTTTTTCTTTTCTTTT
>JAQHUG010000362.1:1699033-1709783 GCA_028555095.1 Dicrostonyx torquatus
ATCTGTAATGAGGTCTGGTGCCCTCTTCTGGCCTGCAGACATACACACAGACAGAATATTGTATACATAATAAATAAATAAATATTAAAAAAAAGATAGGTCAGCCCTTAGGTGGGTGGAGTAGACAGAACGGAAGTTCTGGGAAGAGAGAAGGAAGTGAGCCAGACGCCACGAGCCACCCTCGCAGATGAATGCAGGTTAGACCTTTCCGGTACGTCACCATGTGGTGACTTACAGACTTTTATAATGGGTTAGTTTATGAGGCGAGGGCTAGCCGGGAAAAGGCTAGAGATAACGGGCAAGGCAGTATTTAAATGAATGAATCCAGTTTGTCATGTGGTTATTTCTGGTGCAGGCGACCAGCGGCGGCTGGGGAACACAACACGCACACCTCTCCTCTCACCTAATTACAACATAAATGGGTCACAGTCTTGGATAAATGTATGTACGCTTCAGAGAGAGAAGAAAAAGAATATAGACAGTTATAAAAAGAAGCAAAAGGTTTAAAAAAAAAAAGGTAAAGTCTTTAAAGAGACAAAGTACAGACAGTCATAGATTAAAAGAAGTAAACTTGCTCGGTGGTGGCGCACGCCTTTAATCCCAGCACTGGGGAGGCAGAGGCAGGCGGATCTCTGTGAGTTCGAGACCAGCCTGGTCTACAAGAGCTAGTTCCAGGACAGGCTCGAAAGCTACAGAGAAACCCCGTCTCGAAAAACCAAAAAAAAAGAGTAAAGAAAAATAAGCCACATAAAGATGGAAAATTCACAGAGAGTCTGGATTCTGTTTATTGTGTTTTCTCTGAATTTTTTGATTGTGAAAGAGCTAAGTATAGAGAGACATTTCATTGTATGGGCTGTTAAGCTAAACCAGCACATATATTATAAAGGTATCTTGATTTCAGAATCTGGGTCTAAGGATATGTTGCTTTGGAAAAGAGGTTCTTCTTTTGTTTTTACAGAGGATGAGAACTTGTGGATTAACCAGACTAATGTGGTTTGATGCACCAAGACCTCCTGAAAGGTCACCGTGAACACCCCCAAAAGGAAAAATACTTTGTTCAACAAACAGCAGGAAGTAGTTTGGGGAGAACTATGCCTATATTCCCAAATATTGTTTATAAATGTTTACTTTCATTTAAAGGGGGATATGCTATAGAGATTTTCATTGGCATGGATCTTGGTCTGTTGATACAAATTTAAGGTCAATTTTGTTATACTGTATATATTTCTGATCTCGACTAAGGTGCGGCTCATTTAAAAATTTAATGTATAATTAAGAAATATAGGTTAATAGATAATCATCTATAATAGTCAAGCTTGTAGTCATGTTAGATTTTCTAGATGTAAAGAGATGTATTTCAGATCGATAGGCATTCTTCAAACCTTTCAGAGACTACAGAAGATGGCATTTAAAATGTTTTAAGAATTTTAGACTTTTCATGACAGTGAGACACATTTGCTCCTGGCAGCACCAATTATTTCAAGAGGATGATGGGCATCAAAGAGGCTCCTTATGGAGTTACTTAGCCTTTTGGGCAAGAAACTGCTCTTGCCTGGACTGCTTGATGAACTGGACATGCAGGACCCACAGAGAAATGACTGCTGAACTTGCCTAAAGGTGCGGTGGTCCTTCAAGGTTCCTGCTTCATGAAAGAGTCTGCAAGACATTCTGCAGGACACAGAAGAAAGTGACTGACTAACTGCCAATATAGGTGGACCTGTCTTTAAAATTTCCTGCTTTGTGGAAAAGTCCACCAGATACTATGGGCCTGAGGGCTGAAGACTGGATGCCCTAACAATACAGAAGAACTTTGGGTGACTGTCCAAGCAGCAAGATATCTCTGTCAATTCTAGAGTTTTGGAAGTTGCTTGCAATGCATTTCCTGTATACTTAGGTAATGTTATATCCTTCTGGAGTCTTTGATGGAGTTGAAGAATTGACAGTTATAGTTTTCTTTAGATATGATAAAAGATAAAGTAAATATAAATATTATAACTGTAATTCTTTCTTGATACCTGTTTTGTTACATGTAATTTTACTATGTTAAAGTTAAAACCTTCCTTTTCATTTAAACAGAAAAAGGGAGGTGATGTGGGATTCCCCTCTGTATGCTGTGAATACCATTGGTTAATAAAGAAACTGCCTTGGCCTGATAGGGTAAAACTTAGTTAGGTGGGGAAAATTAAACTAAATGCTGGGAGAAAGGAGGGTGGAGTCAGAGAGAAGCCGTGTAGCCCCGTTAGGAGATAGACGCTGGGAACTTTACCCAGTAAGCCACAGCCACATGGCAATACACAGATTACTAGTTAAGGTATAAGAGTTAGCCAGTGTATATCTACTGAAGATAATGTACACATTTCTGCTTTGCCAGGCGATGGTGGCACACGCCTTTAATTCCAGCACTCGGGAGGCAAAGGCAGGCGGATCTCTGTGAGTTCAAGGACAGCCTGGTCTACAAGAGCTAGTTCCAGGATAGGTGCCAAAGCTACAGAGAAACCCTGTCTCAAAAAAAAAAAAAAAAAAAAAAAACTTTGTGAGTTCGAGACCAGCCTGGTCTACAAGCGCTAGTTCCAGGACAGGTTCCAAAGCCACAGAGAAACCCTGTCTCGAAAAACCAAAAAAAAAAAAAAAAAAAAAAAAAGAAAGTACCTGCCTCCTGCCTAGCATGATCTGATCCTCAGCATAAACTAGACACAGGGACACACGCCTACGACCCCTGCATTTACAAAGCTGGAGGGAAGAAGGATTAGAGATTCAAGGTTACCTCAGCTACACAGCAAGGGTGAGGCCACCTTGAGATGCTGTCTCAAGAAGACAAAGATAGAAACAAAGCCACTGTTGGGGCTGGAGAGATGGCTTTGTGGTTAAGAGCAGAGGACTGGAATTCAGATCCCAGCACTCATGTCAAGCATCTCACAAATGACTGTAGCTACCGGCTCAGGGGATCCAACGGGTACCCTGGGTCTCTACAGACACACTCTCTCTCACACACACATTAAAAAAAAAAAAACTTGCCAGGTATAGTACAGATGGATCTTCATGACTCTCAGGCCAGATGGTCTTCATAGAGACACAGTGAATTCCAGGATAGCCGGAGCTACATGGTGAGATTCTGTTTTGTTGTGGGAATTCATTAATTCATTCAGCCGATAACTTTTGGGGTACCGGCCCTTAGGGCGTGGTCTGAGGTGCTACGTGTGGACTGATAAGCTGAAAGACGTTTTCTCGGGAGGTCTGTGGTTGGTCGCCTCTCCCTAGGGCAGAGCGGCAGGACAGTGGGTTGCAGCTGGTCTGTTATTCCGTGAGTCTGTTTCCCTCTGAACCCCATTTCCTTTGCATCCCCATAATAAAGACAGTTTGTACCTCTCACTTTACTGTCTAAAAAAAAAGAGAGAGAGATGTCTAAAAAAAAAGGGGGGGTTGTTTTGTTTTTCGAGATAGGGTTTCTCTGTAGTTTTTGGAGCCTTGGAGCCTGTCCTTGAACTCGCTCTGTAGACTAGACTGGTCTTGAACTCACAGAGACCCACCTGCCTCTGTCTCTGGTGGTGTGCTGGGATTAAAGGTGTGCGCCACCACCACCTGGCTTTTTTTTTAACCTTATAATAAACACAATTTTAAAAAACTAGAGAGAAGACACCGGACAGGAACAGCCCAAGCTTTATATTAGGGGTGCAGCAGGAAGTGGAAAAATCAATAAACGAAAACTCAAGGATGGCTGGTTGTGTTGGCACACACCTTTAATGCCCAGAACATGGGAGGCAGAAGGTATCTGTGAGAGCTCCAGGCCAGCCAGGCCCATCTCAAAAAAGCAAAAACCTCTACGCTAGTTTTGTATGTAATTTAGTCACCACCGGCTGAAGGCAAACTGTGATGTGTGGACATCTATAACCAGCACAGGTGGAGGGGCACACTCACCCACGGAGGTGCTGGCACCCTCTCGCTCACTCTACAAGCCACTAAACCTGGTAGCCCTGGTAGCCCTCTGGTGGCTAAGGGTTACAAGCATCATTTAAGTACAGAGAAGCTTCAGGACGGGCCCGCAGCCAGGGTGGATGGGATCTATACCCAGCTCCTGGTCCCTCTCTCTGCAGGCAGACAGATGCAAAGCCTGCAGCCAGGGTGGATGGGAGACCTGCTGCAGGCATCTATACCCAGCTCTTGGTCCCTCTCTCTGCAGGCAGACAGATGCAAAGCCCGCAGCCAGGGTGGATGGGAGACCGGCTGCAGGCATCTATACTCAGATCCTGGTCCCTCTCTCTGCAGGTAGACAGATGCAAAGCCTGCAGCCAGGGTGGATGGGAGACCTGCTGCAGGCATCTATACCCAGCTCCTGGCCTCTCTCCGCAGACAGATGCAAAGCCTGCAGCCAAGGTGGATGGGAGACCCGCTGCAGGCATCTATACCCAGCTCCTGGTCCCTCTCTCTGCAGGCAGACAGATGCAAAGCCTGCAGCCAGGGTGGATGGGAGACCGGCTGCAGGCATCTATACTCAGATCCTGGTCCCTCTCTCTGCAGGCAGACAGATGCAAAGCCCGCAGCCAGGATGAATGGGAGACCCGCTGCAGGCATCTATACCCAGCTCCTGGCCTCTCTCCGCAGACAGATGCAAAGTGTCACCAAAGTTCTCATCCTATAAGGGAAACTCAAGGTAGGAGGGGGGGACCCTGTGGCAGCCCTCAGCAGGGAAGGAAGATGGGCCTGTTGCGGGTTGGGGGCCACATAACAATGTCATACCTCCCTGAGTCCTCCAGGCACGTTAGCCCCATGCCCCATCTACCAAATCCCGTTTTCCCCACCCCTGCTCATCATCTGACCTGAGAGGCCCATCAGCTTTGACCTGGGATCCTCCAGCACGTGAGGCCCCATGCAGAGGGCACGGGTACTGGGAAGTCCCTCAAAAGCCCTCCCAGAATTTACATTGGTCTCAGGCTAGCACTGAGTACAAGGCAAGGACTCTTGAGAGGCAAACCACATAGGCCCAGGGGGCTGGGGTCACAGGGGAAGAAGGCAGAAGAACCCACAGGCCGACACAGAACTGATCCAGTTGTGAGGAGCCCAACTATACGGCTCTGATATATTCCAGGGCGTTTAGGTGTATCTAAGAGCTGTCTGGAACTGAGTTCACGGTACCGGGGTAACCTCATCAGAAGCCATGAGTGACTGACTGACAACAGGTACTTACTTAGCCTGGGAAGCCACACGGGAACCGAGTACTAAGAGGCTGGGATATGACCGCTCAGCTGAAGGTCATGTGTGTGGCACCAGCCCAGTTGGAGTCCAAGCCTGTTACCCCTCCAGGAAAAGTGGGGTGACCCTGAAGTGCTCTAGTGAACCTGGACTCAGATCAACACCACTAGGAGGCAGGATGTTCTCAGGTTAGGACAGTCCTGACAATGGGAAGCAGACTGGGTAACCCACAGCCTAGGACACTGAGCCTCTGCAAACAGACTCACAGGCCCCGGAGAACTAACAATGCCATGGGGGATGGCTTGGCACCTCCGACAGCTATTTATCACTGCCCTGTATTGCCTGCACCTCCCTGAGGGCACTTGTCTTGCCCAACCCACACCCAGGAGACGTCTCTGGGGGCCACTTGAGCCCCGGAATACTCTTCTGGGAAAGCATGATCCTGAAATAAATTCCGCTTTGGCATCTTCTCAGGACCAGGAGCATTCCAGGGCTGTCTCCACGAGTGAAGGTCAAATGCAGTCAGGCCTCTCCTGGGCCAGCAGCTGCCCCTGGACAGCCGAGGAGCCCAGAGACCGAGCCAGCAGTTCAAGGTGGCCACAGCGCTAACTACGCTCAGGGTTCCACATGAGGAGGGCCGCTGGATGGCCTGAGGAGATGGTTTACCACTTACCGGACTGCACGGGGGCCAAGGGTTCCCGGACCTGCAGGGCTCGCAGGCAGGGCCTGACAGACTGTTAAGAAGCCACGTCCAGTGCCACCAGCCTTTATTCACAGACCCTCAGTCTCCAACACAGACACTTGGATTCAAGAGGGCACAAAAAAGGGGGCCTTGGTGATCCTCCCAGTACACCCCAGAAAGCCAGGACAGGCCTGGCAGCACCACTCCTTCAAGGTCAGCCTTAGTGCCCCTGCTCAAGGGCACTGCTGTGGCCACAGGGCTACAGGTACCAGGAGACCAGGTCCGGTCGCCAGAGCCCCTTCAGGAGCCAGCACTGTCCTCGGCTCAGAGCTGATTCCACTCTGGAACTGAGGCAAGAAAGGGGCAAGATGGACAGTGGGGACAGAGGGGGCCCCCAAATGTCCAGGCCAGAAGAACAAGAAGTCTCCATGGAGAGAGCCACACTGGACGCAGGTGGGATTGCACAGTCTTGATTTCTGGTCGTTCGAGGTCCCAACAGCCGAAGAGAGGTCCCTTTTATCCTTTCTGACCTTAGGTGGCCAGGAAGGAGAGGCGCGAGGCATGGCAGGTAACAGCAGAGAGGGCTGGGTAGGCAGGGCCAGGTGCTACCCAAGACGCAGCTGGCAGGGGAAAGGGACAAGGACTGACATAGCCAGACCCCTGTTCCCCCAGTGACAGGGGCAACTTGAGACCCTGGAGAGGAAAGGAAGGGCCTTGGTCACCAGTGCTGCTGGCTCTGGGGACTACGGCCCACTAGAGCACTCCCCACACCCCCCAGGAGCAGAGGAAACCAACATCAAGTGCACCCTGATCTTCCGGAGGCCAGGGGAGGGGCACCAGGCACTCTAGGACTTCTTGGCATCCTGCGTGTTCCGGCGCTTCAGGTCACTCAGGTCAATGGGCTTGAAGGCTGTCAGGGGACAGTCTGGTTGGTGCTAGGAACAGAACTCCCACCCAGTCTCCACGGCACCAAACCAAGATGCCTTGGGAAGGGCAGCAGTGTGGGCTCCCCAGGTCCCCACTCACTCTTCAGGCTGGGGTTGGGAACCTTCTCCACATACTCTTCCACTAGGCCCCGCTCTCCACCAGACAGCTGGCTGCGCAGGTCTCGTTCAACACCCTGCCAGGCTGCGACAGGACAGTGGGTCAGGGCTCGGCAGCACTGAGGCCAGCAGCACACCTGCAGAGGACCTGCCTGATGCTGGGCCAAGCGCACCTCTGTCTCCTGCAGCAGCACCCATCCCACCTCCACCAGTTTCCCTGTCAGCTGAGGGTGTCCTGCAGAGCCCTGTGCATAGGCTTCTCCCGCCCCTGTCCCTCCTGTGCCATGGCCTCCTCCAGCTACAGAAGGACACAGACGTGCCTTAGAGGGTCCCATCCAGTCCCTCCTCTTTAGCTCACCCTACCTCCCAGTGTGTTTGGTTCCAATTTCAACCACACCACACTGTGTTCACAGCTACTTACTCTCCCAAGGAAGCTTCTAGGCCTGAGGACCGACTCCAAGATACCACCTCTTCTGGGGTTCCACCCACTGCCCATGCCCTTTTCTTGGATTGCCATCACAGTCCCTCTGTCGCCAGTCCTGCTGGCACTAGAGTTTATGGCCACTGAAGTATGGTGCACTCCTCACTGTAGGTCTGTTGTCTGGGACGACTGGGTGTGGGAGGGTGTTCACCCACAGCGGGAAGACTATGTGTGTTTGTGTGTGGGGGGTGTTCACTCATAGTGGGCAGATTGGGGGGATGGTCACCCATGGCGGGAAGACTGGGGGGGGGGTTTCACCCACGGCGGGCAGACTGGGGGGGGTCACCCACGGCGGGCAGCAGCAGCAGAGCACAGGCACCAACCTTCATAAATGAAGCGCACATTCTCCTCATGTGCGGGCGTGAAGATCTCGCTGCTGTTGGTGGGGGAGCGGGGACTGCTGTTCCTCTTGCCGTTGTAGACGACCCTGGAGACGGGAGAGCTGGGGGAAGCTCCATGTGTGAGATTAGTGCGACAGGGAGGGTCCCAACCCCCACATACAAACCTAACACCCACCTGGTCATCGCTGGGTGTCTGGTCCTGGTGTTTGGCTGCTGAATCCTGCGGCCTAAGAAACAGAAACCCAAAGCAGGGAGATGTCACCCTTCCAGCAGAAAAGGAGCAGCCTCTGTGGCCCTGAGTCCATGGGGACCCTTAGGCTTGAGTTGCCAGCGGCTCCAAGCAATTCCGAACAGCTATGGGGGTGTCAGAGTCAGCCAGGACACAAAGGGCACAACAGGCCAAACACTGCTTAACTCAGCCACCGAGACCATGCGCTCAGCCCCATCTCCCACCCACTCCTGTCTTCAGTCTGCACACCCCGCACAGCAGACCCCAGCTCTGCCCCCGAGGGCTACTAGGACTCTGCATTCTTCTGCAGAGCCTAAGACTCGGCCTCCGCACTGTCCATGGGAACTGCACCATGAGAAAACCAGCTTTCCTGAGCTCGGAGACATCTGACCAATGACCCCAGGAAGACTAGAGAACCGAAACCAAAGCAGACCGGGAGGAAGACCTCCCCAAGGGAGCAGCCGGGCCTGGCCCGACCCAGTAACCAGAACCCTGGGGTCAACCTCTTTATAGCCAGAAGATTTTATAGCTGCCACATGGGTAGGATATCTACGTTTAGGGTCAGAATCTCATAATTAACCAGCTGAGGACACGAGAAAACCAGTGATACAAGGTTAGTCCCAAGCCTGGCCTTGGTCCAGATGGGGCAACCCCAGATGCTGAAGAGGAAGGAGATCCAGACAGTCCCAAGCATGGCACGCCAGGCCTTCCCAAAGGCTCTCCTACAGTCAGCGAGCTGTCACTAACTTCAGATGGGTGGACACCCCGACAGTATCACGTCAGCTCCGTAAGAGCTCTAGAACCCGTGCCTCTCCCTGAACCTGGCTGCCTACCTCTACTCTCTGAGTCTTTCCCAAAGCTGTCAGCCCAGGCCATCAAGCACAAGGAAAGCCCTCTGAGGTGTAGTGGGGGCAGTGAGACAGGTGGGGAGCTCCAGTTACAGCCAGGACAGAGCAGGGCAGTGCTTGGGGTAACCCCTGCCTTAGTTCCAGGGACCGAGCTCCCTTCTGTCCTTGCAGACACCCTTTTTCTGTCATTGCTGCTTGGCCACCACTCTGCTGCCTCTCCTACCCATGCAGCCTCGGGCTCTGGTGCTCACACCCTCCAATGCCCTCTGCCTGGGTGCACCAACCTTGCTGGCAGCAGAGAGAAACCTGAGCATGTTTCCTGGCGAGGATATGATACCAAGTGGGCGGGGTCTCTAAGGGCTTGAATGTGTTGGGATCCAGCACCAAAGCAGGGACAATGGACTAGTAATGGCGGTCTGCAGAGGACCACGGTGTCTACACTTTAACACACTGCAGAGTCTGAGCTCACAGGTAAATGGGGTGGTGGTCTAACAAAGGGTACCCATAGAAGGGGGCATCATTTTCAGTGAGCAGCCAGGGAAAGAACCCTATTTCAAAAGCATTCATGCAGTATCCAGGCCTCTACACCCTTGGGGCATAGGTCAGGCAAAGCGACCTCAAGCTCCACGCCCAATACTTCCCAGCCCGGCTTTTCTTCTGTTACAAGTTTCTCAATGCCCCAGACGTTTGTCACTCATTCCATCAACTCTACAATACTTCTTGGGTCTTTTTGCTGTTTGTGTTTAAAGATAGACACCCAGGCTGGCCTCAAAATCACCATGTAGTCAAGGCCAGCCATGACCTCCTCCTGGTTCTCCCGTCGTCAGCCCCCAGGGCTGGGATTGCAGGGATAAACTGCCACTGTGCCTGGCACAGCTCCACAGTCCCTTTTCTCTGTATCTTTGAAAGTTGTCCCAATAATTCCGATCATCAAAGTTTTTTGTTTTGTTTTGGTTTTTCGAGACAGGGTTTCTCTGTGGCTTTGGAGCCTGTCCTGGAACTAGCTCTTGTAGACCAAGCTGGTCTCGAACTCACAGAGATCCGCCTGCCTCTGCCTCTGCCTCCCGAGTGCTGGGATTAAAGGCGTGTGCCACCACCACCCAGCCCCGATCATCAAAGTTTAACAGCCTTTTTTCCCTATAAATCTGGGGCCTCGTGCATGCCAGGCAACTATGCTACCCCGAGTGTAATCTCTTCCTTCTTTACTTCTGAGAAGGATCTAATTTACCCAGGCTGTCTTTGAACTAACTGTTAACTAAGCAGGCCATGGACTTGCAATCCTCCTGCATCGGCCTCCCGAGTAGCTAGAGTAGCTAGGCTATGAGCCTGTGCTACCACCGTGCTCCATTGTGTGTGTATAGACACACGTTTTGGGTATTTTGCTGTTGTTACTTTTATTCTTCTTTTTTTGTTTTGTTTTTTTATGGCGCTCATAAAATAAGACACAAATAACAATGATGGTATCTCAGATGTGATGAGCCTCAGTGACACATCCCTACCTGTGGCCCTGCCCTCCTCTGACCTGCACACCCGTCCCTGCTGCCCCAGGTTCCCCTAGCTCCACTGTAGACTTAAGTGGCAGCACAGCTTCCTGACACTTCTCAGCACTGCCCAGGGGAACCACATGGGTTGTGCACTGTCGTACAGGTCTGGTCCACTTGGGCTGTGCACTGTCATACAGGTCTGGTCCACATGGGCTGTGCACTGTGCACTGTCGTTCAGGTCTGGTCCACTTGGGCTGTGCACTGTGCACTGTCGTACAGGTCTGGTCCATTTGGGCTGTGCACTGTCGTACAGGTCTGGTCCACATGGGCTGTGCACTGTCATACAGGTCTGGTCCACATGGGCTGTGCACTGTCGTACAGGTCTGGTCCACTTGGGCTGTACACTGTGCACTGTTGTACAGGTCTGGTCCACATGGGCTGTGCACTGTCGTACA
>JAQHUG010000362.1:1737086-1748553 GCA_028555095.1 Dicrostonyx torquatus
CTAAGCCCCTGCACAGGTTCCCGATCACTAAGACACACTTCTGGCTAGCTCCCCAAGCCCTTGCAGTCATTAGAGGGCAGCGCTAGGGTCACACCTGTATATTCCTTAGGAGAGGCCGTGTCTCCATTCTTGAAGAACTTGATTGTAGGGTAGCCACGGACGCCATACTGCTGAGCCAGGTCAGACTCTTCCGTGGCGTCTACCTTCGCCAGTCGAATCTCAGAACCTTCCGCCTTCAGTTTTGCGGCAGCTTTGGCATACTCGGGGGCCAGAGCTTTGCAGTGGCCACACCACGGGGCATCTGAGAAGGAAAGCAGGACACTGGAAGGCAGTCCCCGGCCCAGGTCTATCGCTTCCCTTTCAACTTTGCACCTCCCTTTCATAAAAACCTTATCAGCACGCCAAGATAACCCCTCTTAAGGCAGACACGAGACCGAGCTGATAGCTCTTGGGCAATATCAGGACAGAGGCCACGAGTGACAACTCCAACCCCTACTTTGCCCTGTGACCACCGCGGCGCCACGGCAAAATAATCCTAACAGGTAACTTCCCATTGTCTCCCGCAATCAGGGTCAACGTATCCCTAGGCTTTCCCATCAAGAAGGCAGGGACGGTGGTGACAAGGTGGCCCGGCCCAGCACTACCTCTAGCGAGAACGAGCCCAGATGCCTCTCGGAATCTGCTCTTTCTAGTGTGGGAACGTGACAATCTGTCAAAGCAGCCTGGCAGCTGTGCTGGAGTTCACACACTTGTAAAGAGAAGTAAGGCTTAGGACCTGGCCTCCTTCCCAGTGAGGAGGCGAGGGCAAGCTACACGGAGGGTGGGCATAGTAAATAGGGCTGGACCTGTCCTATCGGCGCTGCTGCTGCTCACACAGCCCATCCCGTTCTTCCCGGCTAAGAGCCGGATCGGGCCACGCAGACGTCGGGCACAGACACCTTCCTGCTCCTAAGGCACTCAGTCACCCTCCAAGAGCCCTGAACACAAGGATTTCCACTTTGGGCAGGAAGGATGCTATCTGGAAGGCTGGAAGCAGAGAAGCTGACAGTAGGTGCTCCCAGCGAGGTCCAGTCCGGGACCCGCCAGCCTGTGCTCCCCGGGGACAAGCCGGAAACTACGGGGCCACCGCACCGGGCAGCGCCGGGTGCCGCCGAGCGCGGCCCTGAGCTGCGGTCCGGGGACCAGGGGCCCTGCCCGCCCGGGGCCCGCGGCTCACTCACAGAACTCCACCAGCAGGTAGTTGTGCGCCGCCAGCGCCTCTGCGAAGTTGCTCTTCTTCAGCACCAGGACGTTGTCCTCCTCCTCCGGGGCGTCGGCGCCCACCCTGGCCACCCAGGCCAGGGCCAGGCACAGCAGAGAACGCCTCAGCATGTCGGACGTCGGCAGCGGGCGGGGCGGTTAGCTTGGCGCCGCCGGGACAGCCAAAGCGACGAGAGCGCGCCTAGGTCCAGACCTCGCCTTTATAAATCCTGGGCCGGGGACGCGCCCACACCTCCCCCCCTTCGCCGCACGCCTCGGCCGCCGCGCGCCTGCGCCCCGCCGCGCCGTCTGATTGGCCGACGGGCTGAGGGGCCCGCCCTCTCCGCCGCACGGTCCGAGGAGACCCGGAGGCCTGCCCGTTCTCGCCCCGGATTGGCCCGAGCGCGCGCGCGGGCGCGCACACGCACTGCGATCCTCGGCCTCTGATTGGCTGGCAGAAGCGAACTTTCTCTTTCTGGACTTCTGACTGGCGACTTTTTTCCCACGCCTTCCAGACGTCTGGGGCGGCCGCTGCCTTTCCACGGCCCGGCCCTGGGGCTCCTGATTGGCCGAGAGATGCGCGCACCCTGCGCGTTTTCTCCGTCGAACGTGGCAGTGGGGCGGAGCCCCGGGCTCCTGGGCGGAGCTACGCCTGCGCCTCCGAAGCCCCTCGTGTTGCATTCTGACTGGACCGCGTTTCCGTACTGGCCCCGCCCCCGAGGCCCCGCCCGGAAGCCGGGTGATGCAACTTCCTGTGCGCGTGCGGCCCGTGCAGCCCCTGCCCACGTCTAGGCTCCGGGGTCCGCTCGTCGTCAGCCAATGGGCGTCGCGGTTCCAGCTCGGTGTCCCCATAGGCTGCGCGCACGTTTCTGGGCGTTTTTTGTTTGTTTTGTTTTTTTCGAGACAGGGTTTCTCTGTGTAGCCCTGGCTGTCCTGGATCTCTGTAGACCAGGCTGGCCTCGAACTCACAGAGATCCTCCTGCCTCCTGAGTGCTGGGATCAAAGGCGTGCGCCACCACCATCCTGGGCGCTTCTTTTCGATCCTTAGTTGTCCGAGGGACTGCGGCCACTTCCCTATCCCCCGAGACCGCTGCGGAGTAGAGTGCGCCCCGGACTTCGGAAGCCCGATTGGGAAGAAGAAAGCAGCCCCTCGTTAGACTGGACTACATGTTGAAGTGGCATCTGTGTGTGTTGGGTTAAATGATGGAAACGCTGACTTCTGGGAACCAACCTTTAGGGTTACAGACGAGACTCAGCGTTTTATCTCGACTTATCCCAGATTCGTCACTGTCTCTTTTTGGGTTTGAGCCACTCTAGTCCCGATTTACTTGGAACTCAGTGGCCTCGAACTCGAAGCGAGAGTTCAAGCGCTGCCCCAGCCTGCTGAGTGCTTGGTGATGGCCGTGAGCAATTCCTCTCAATGTTCGGCCCACTCTTTTCCTGTCACCCGACTTCTGCACACCCCCCCACCCCCGATGCTCCGCTTGCCCCCTTCTGGCAGCCTCCTCTTTTTTTTTTTGTTTTTGTTTTTCGAGACAGGGTTTCTCTGTAGCTTTTGGAGCCTGTCCTGGAACTAGTTCTTGTAGACCAGGCTGGTCTCGAACTCACAGAGATCCGCCTGCCTCTGCCTCCCGAGTGCTGGGATTAAAGGCGTGCGCCACCACCGCTTCTGAGACACTAAATGAGGATATGTGTCACCTTTCCTATATGGAACTCTGCTTAGAGTTTCTGTCTTGAAGACCAAGCCCCTTGTGCCCCAACCACATCCAGGGTAGGGAGGGTGAGAGTCAGATACTGGTTGTGCCCACTGGGAAACCTTCGTGTGTCCAAAGGGTGACTACAGGCCTAGGAGGGCTTATGAGCAGATGTACCCAGTCCCCCCGAGTCCTGCAGCAGCTGGGCTACTGTTTCTCCCTTTCTCTGTCTAACTGAAGTACCTGTGTGCACACTCCTGCTCTTGGGTGTTGGAAATTGCTTCAGGTCTGCTGCGCCATCTCCAGTGGTTGTGTGGTTGCCTTGACCTGTTCTTTTTTGTTTTGTTTTTTGAGACAGGGTTTCTCTTTAGCTTTGGAGCCTGTCCTGGAACTAGCTCTTGTAGACCAGGCTGGTCTCGAACTCACAGAGATCAGCCTGCCTCTGCCTCTCGAGTGCTTGGATTAAAGGTGTGCACCACCACCACCCGGCTGCCTTGACCTGTTTTACAAACCGTGATTTGGAGCCAAGACAGAAGAGAGTCAGCTGGTATGGTAGTGTTCCCTTGTAATCCCAGCATGACAGAGGCAGATGGATAAATTCTGTTTTATTTTTAAGTTTCTCCCTCCCTCCCTCCCTTCCACTCCCCCGCCCCATAGCCCTATTGTCTTGAAACTGTATAGACCAGTGTGGTCCTGAACTTTCAGCAATCCTCCTGCCTCTGCCTCCTAAATCACTGGGCTTACAAGTACATTCAACTACCCCTGGTGAGTACCAGGAGCTGAAGGACTTGAGACCTTGTTTCAAAAAAAAAAAAAAAAAGGTTCAAGGTTTTGGTAGTAATAGTAGGGGTGGCATGTTATTGAGGGAAACAGAGTCGGGGGTTGAGTGTGATAGTTTAAGGACAGCTTGCCTCCAGGACACAGTAAAATACAGAAACGAAATGGACCAAGTAAAATGGAGCACTCCAGGTGCATACAAGACAGGCTGAAGTAGACAGGATGGCTCTCAGCTTATCTCTGGGCTGTCAGGGCAGGCATGGGATGGACCAAGCTCTCAGTGTGGGCAACTGCCCTGTCTGCATAACAGGGTAGGGGTACTGGCACTGTGTGAAAGAGGGGCCAGCCCTGAAGCCCTGCCCCCCCGTGAGCTCACAGTATCTTAGACTGAGGAATGTCTACTGTCTGCACTGACCTTCTTCACAGAACCAAACAGGCACAGCAGTGTGAGTTCTTGAGAAGCCAGAGGGAGGCTGAAATTCTTGGGCCCTCTGTGTTGAGTAGCCAAGTAACATACAGGTATTATGTCCCAACCCAAGAGTGCATGTTGGATTATCTGAACATCTGTGGGCTATAGCCTCGAGGGCCAAGCTGATAGCTTGTTTCCTAAGGCTGCCTTACACCTTCGAAGAGCAGCCCCCACTGCAGAAGAGGTCGTTCGGACCTAGAGTCTAGGTCATGCCAGACCCACACTGGCTGTAGCCCATTCTCTGGCCACCTTGGAAATGCATCAGGTGATCCTTCAGGAAAGAGTCTCACGCAGAGCTAAGGGTTGAGTTATTGGTCGGTTTTGAGTATTACTGTTATTGTCAGCTGGCAGGCTTGAGCAGCGGGTTGGTTCCACTGGTCACAAGATCTGTCCTGGAGCGTGAGCTGAGAGCTGGTGACAGCCCAGTGGGAAGCGGGAAGCAGGACATGGTACACAGAGCCCCTCGGGTATAGTAGCTTTGATACAGGATGGTGCTGGGCATGGCGTAGGTTCTTGTAAATCAAAATAGCTAGTAATTACTTCTACATACCACGGAAGCTGACTGCTCACTGACTGGTGCTACCTACAACCATGACCTTCCCTGGGGAAGGAGGCCCATCTGGAGGTGGCTGAGAAGCTAAGAACCTGGGAATTCCTGGGAGTCATGGATGGAGGCAAGTGGGCGGGGAGGCTCCTGCACCTGGGGGGGCACAGCACAGGAGCAGGTTGGGGTGAGATAGGGAAGACCTGGTTAGACTTGGGACCTAAGGAACACGTCATGCACTCTATTAGGACACCGTAAGTTAACCTGCTCCGGGAGGAGCCAGGGCAAAGTCCTAGCTGTTGGCAGTGCGCCTGCACACTTGGCACTCAGGGGCTGGGTTCACACACCTGCCAGGCTAGGACCAACCTGGAGTTGTAAGATTACATTTCTTGATCCAATGCGAACTTCGTAAGCCCCTCCTCAATAAACAATTGCTGACAGATTAAGATTTTAAACCTGAGGTAGAAGAGTTGACCGGCCGGTCCTGGCAGGTCAAGCTGCAAGGCTTGGGGAAAGAGCCTTACCCTGCTTAGGCCTGCCTGACTGCTGGTGCCAGGAACATTTCTGGGAGAGGCTTGGGGCAACAATTTGGCTGCTTACTGCGAGGGACTGCTACTATCAGGTTAGTGGCTCGGCTAGTCTGTGGGTTCCCATGGACCTGGTTAAGATGACGGACATGGCCCCTGACTTATAAAAAGGCATCTCCTGACCGGCCCAGCAGTTTCACTCCACTGGTCAGCAGTGGCGGACCCCAGAAGCAATGGGAGGCTCCAGGGAAGCAGCTGACCACTGCTAGCTGCATGGATAGTACAATCCACTTTACTGAACAACCTAGCCAGGGGATGGCTTCCCAAACTGGCACCAGGCCCAAAAGAACTTTGTGGCGTGACTCCTGCTTGGTGTTCTCTGGTCACTGTGCACACATCCCCGTACGGGCAGGGCGGGGCTTTGAGGTTGATGCCTTTCGATGTGCTCAGAGGCAGACCGCCTCCCCGCGGTCACTGCATTAGCCAATGCTGCACTGGTTAAGGCTCGGCGGCTTTTCAGGGCTCCTCTACAAGCTTCTACACGGGGCAATGCTCCTGTCCCTGTGTAGCCTTGTAGGTGCTCTAGAGAGCACCATACTGGAAATGTGGAGCGAGGCTTCTGTGGTACTAACTTCCTGTCCCATCCTTGCTAAAAGAAATGGGCCACTTCCTCACCGGGCTGACCCTCACACACAAGCTGTGTGGCTCCAGATCAGTCTCTCAAGGTTCTAGATCTAGCAGAATCCCTGTTCTGTTGACATCTGTGGGAGATGACATCCAGGTGTGGACTGTGAAATTCCAACACTGAGTACAGGCTCCTACTAGGGTATGTTGACCCAAGCGACCCCTCTATGCCCAGCTCCAACTCCCCAGGAGGGTCTAGAGTAATGAGTCATGTCACCATGGTTCCGGGGTTTCTTTTATATTCACTTCTCTATGGGAAGCCAGTAGCAAAGACACAACAGGGCTGTGAGCAGCAGACCACCCCTAGCCAGAGAACTCCACCCTCTACTGCAGCCTGGCCATTCCCTCCAGGCCCCTCAAGGAGCATAGACCACACCACCCCAGACTTCTTCAGGGGGTGTTTATTTCCCAGTCAGAAGAGAAGCAGGGACAGGCTCCTCTGCCTGTTGAGGCCTAGGCCTGGCAGACTCCACATGGTGGACCGGGGATGGGGAGGGGAGGCACAGGAGACAGCTCCCAACTGTGTGCACTTGGTCCCACGTTTGTCCTGGATGGGTCCAGGGAGGGCCTGCCCAGGGATGGTGGCACCAAGAGCCAGGGCAGAGGCATCAGGCCAGCAGCCCAAATGGAGGCAATAAATACTGACAGGCCAGGCACGAGGTTCAGGCCACAGGGCCCAGGTGAGACAAGTAAGGCTCGGCTGGCTTTGTCCCTCAGGGGCTCTCTGTTGGGACAGGGGCTTTGAGTGCTGCCTATAAGGACAGAGAAGGCAGAGGAATGAGGCACCCTGTCCTGCCTCCTGGATTGGGCTGGAGGCATTGAGTTTTGGCAATTGACCCTCCCCTAGCTACTGGAGCCACCCCAACCCTGGCCACGGGGAGGGGGAAGAGCTGGCCAGGCCTGCAGGAAGCAACAGCAGCACCCAGGCCTCCCTGGGCGGGTCACCAGGATGGGGATGGCAGACAAGGCAAGGACAGGGGAGACCACATGCTCATGCAGACAGGGGAGTTAAGAGTTAGCGACGGCCCCCAGGACACGCTCCACATGTTAAGGCATCATGGTTAGACAGTGACTGACAGTGATGGTGACCTGGCCAGGGAGTGGTGGGTGGGGCTAAAGGACAGACAGCCCAACCCTGCCCAGGCCGAGCAACCTAGCTCAGCAGGGGCAGAGACAACCTGGGCTGGGCAACCCAGTGTTCCATTCCATTCTAGAAGCCAGGGCCCGAGGAAGGGAAGACAGAGGGAACCTGGAGGGACACAGCAGATTGGAGGCCTGGGCTGGAACCCCTCCCCCACTGCACAGGCAGAAGCAGCAATGTGACACTGGAGACCACAGGGGCCTGCAGGCAGGAGGTGGAGGAGGGGCAGACAGAAGAGCTGCCTGCCTGAGAGGACCAGGGAGGAATGGTGAGGGAGGGTCCTGTCAGCACTTTGGTTTGGGGTGGGTAGGGGTTTGGGGTGGGGCATGTCGGTCCTTCTGTCTGTCCGTCGCCCTGCCCGCCTCCCAGCTGGAACTCAGTCCTTCCATTCCTTTTTGATGGTGAGGTTCCACTCCCAGGACAGGTGGTCAGTCTTGTCGTCGTCTGTGAAGCGGGACTTGATGTTGTAACTGCCCCGCGCGAGCATGCCTTTGGGGGCCTCCTCCATGGGTGTGAGGAACTCGTACTCCTCAGCCCGGGGTCCATAGCTCCCGACCATGTAGTCAGTCTTGTCAACTGCGGGGCAGGAAGCACAAGGTCACGGTGATGCAAACCTCTTCCCAAACCCACAGGCTCCCCACTCCACAGTCCAGCCACTTACTTTTGACCCCTTTCCTGTATGTGTGCTGGATGTACTTCATGCCTGACACGATCTCTCTGTTCACCTGTGGGGACAGAGCAAGGGTCAGCTGGCTCCCCAGTCCTGCTCCTCTGCCCCTCTTTGCTGGGCCTCACGAAGCCTCTCCCTTACCCGGAAAGAGATTTTTATCCGGTACTCCACACCTTCCTTCAACACAAATGATTGTTTCTTGAAGCTCTCCAGGTCACCTGTATGGGGAGAGTTCAGCCAATGGCTTGTGGGCTTGGAGGCTCCCACCCTGCCCCACACTCACTTCCTGGACACAAAGCAGAGCCTTGGAGAGCACCTAGTTGCACTTCCCCTCTGTCCCACCAGAGGGCACCAGTGTAGAAAATTATTTTTAGGGGCAGCGACTGGATGCCAGCTGCCCCACCCAGGGACTCCAGGACCCACTCACCTGTCAGGTCCAGTTCCAGAGGGCCCGGGGAGGAGCTGCACACCAAGGTCAGGCGGGTCACAATGACGTTGGGGACATTGGGGTCTGGAGAGTAAGAGTCAAGAATCAGGACCCCATTCTCTGAAAGGAGGGGGTGGTGAGAGGGTCAGGTGACATCCTTATTCCAACCCACCTACCTGCAGAGACAGCCACTCGGCCCAGCAGGGCCTCCTTGTACTTCCGAAGGCTCTCATCATCCTTGTCCAGTTCCTGGATCTCCTGGATGCTCTTCTGGGCTGGGGGCTTGTAGTTGACAGAGTGCTCATCCTCCTCATTCTCGGCCGCGATCTGGGCAAGCTGCTCAGCAGTGGGCTCCTGTTCTGCCATGCTCGCTGCTAGCCTGGGGCACCTGTGGGTAGGGAGTGAGCGGTACTATGACAGCCTGGAGGCATTCCAACCCGGAGAGACCCTGACACCGGCAGGGAATGAGGGAGGTAATCACTCGTGGGGAACTTCGTGAGGACACAGGAGGCTGCTGCCACTGCCCAACTAACTCAAAGGCTCCTCTGAGAGGGCGACACCCTAAGTACATCACGAAGCAACGAAATGGGGACCACAGCCTGTGCCTCACAGAAGCAAACACCTGTCCTCCCCGTAAAGAACGAGTAGCCTCCAGGCCGAAGTGAACTGGCGGACGGATCGCTACCTCCCTTGGGGCCAACTGCTGCCCCTAGCTGCCCAGGCTCTTAATCCCAAGACACTTTTACTGGGTCATGGAGGTAAGTTCTCCTAAAGAAGGATGCTCTGTGTCTAAACCACGTGCAAGACAAGCGTCTGTGCGTTCCAATGGATTGCAGTCCTAAGCTTAACTATGTGGCGACCGCTCTAAATCCTAAGAGCCCAAAGGAGATCCTAAGTATGCACGGCGGTCCTCGCTTGTGAGGCTCTGCGTGTGCAACTCGGGAGCTCGTGCACCGCTTGTAAATAAATCTCAGGACCCTGTTTCTGGGCCCTGACCCCACAGCTTCAGTGGCGGTGCAGAACCAACCCGGACGGAAGCGCCTCCGGTGCCTTTCAGTTCCGCAGATTCCCCCAATGTCTCCTCCCAGAAACCCACTCGGATCCCTGCAGGCGATGCGCAGTGACGAGCGGACAGCCCGGCCACAAGGCCCCCACGCCGTCGTCCCTCCGAGAGGCGTCCGCCAAACAAACACAGAAAGCGGCGGTCCGACACCGGGAGGCTCCGGGCGACTCCGCCCGGCGCGGCCAAGCGTGGCCGCGGGCGACAGCATCCAGGGCGCGGCCCGCACTTCCGCAGGGCCCGCAATCCGGGCGGGGCGGGGCCGCGCGGCGGGAGCTCCGGGCGAGGCTTCCACGCCGGACCCCGCCCGCGTGGCCGGGGATTGGGTCCCACCGGTACCCGGCGCCCCGGCCAGGGCAGCGGAGACCCTTCGGACGGCACCTACGAGGCGCCCCGAGCCTGCCCCGCCCGCTGTCGTGACCGCGCCCCGCCCGCCCGCACGCCCGAGAGCGCCGCAGCCGCCGAACAAAGCCGCACCGCTCCCCTCGCGCGCCGCACCTCCCCGCGACGCCCCGCGCAACGCGCCCACTCACCGGAGGCTCGACCGCCGCTCTCGCGCTCCCTCCCGCACCAAGTGACGAACGTCGTCCGCCGCCCGCCGCTCCGACGGTCACTTCCGGGGTCACAAGACTTCCGCTCTCGCGGGCGGGGCCGCCCCGCGCATGCGCCGGCAGGGGGCGCCGGTCGGCGCGGTCGCCATTTTGCGGCGGGCCTCGTGGGCGCGTCCCGCGTGGGCCGGCCGCGTCGCGCCTGGCACCGAATGCCCGGTGCCTGTGCCTGCGAGACGAGGGCCGTGTCCTCCGGGGCGGCGGCGCGCGGCCACCCTGGCCCCCAGGGTTCCGCCGTAGCCGCGCCCGCGCCCTGTCCCTTTGTCCCCGGCTGCACCGTGGAGGGCGCCTCGCTCCGGGGGCCGCGTGCGCTCCGCAACCCCGCGAGTGTCTCACGGTCTGCAGGGAGGAAGGACCCGACCTAGCCGCGGGCCTTCCCGTCGTGCGGTTGTGGCTGCAGCTCCGTACCCCCTGCAGGTTCCGTTCCCGCTACCCCGGCAGAGCGCGCCATAGCAGAGGGTGGCCTCGCACTGGGAAGAAAGAGGCAGGGATTTCTAGAATCCAACAAAAGCCATCGCCGGTGTCCTCTGCTGGGCGTACCTGCCCCGAGGCCCGTGGGCAGCAGCTGCTGGCTCCAGGCGTCAAGTTTCAAAGGTGGCATTAGGAATCCGGTGGCCCCATCGTCTATCTTCAGCAATTACGCCTTCCTTATTTCATCCAAGCCTTTATGGCCTCTGGCCCCAGTCAGCAGCTTTGAAGCAAGCCAAGAGTTCTTTCAAGCTTAATTATTTCTTTGTTCTTTTTTTTTTAAATGTATTTTTTTTCTTTTAAGCTTAATTATTTCATGAAGTATTTTTGTCTCTAAGGAAGCTGAATCTGCAATACCCCATCCTAGCTGTTCTGTGGCGAAGTCTTTCAACACCACCTGGTTATTCCCGCTCTTTTTCTTTTGATCGATTTGGCTTCTCTTCCACACAGCGCGGGAGTGCCCAGGAGTGTGTTGAGCTTGAATGCACCTGAATGGGCCTGGTTTGAACGCTGACCCACCCACAACGCCCTAGTTTGACGCACTTGGCTCCAAGTGCAAATCTTCCAAAGCGGATTCTTTATTTTTGCTTTCTTGGTTTTTCGAGACAGGGTTTCTCTGACGTCCTGGAACTAGCTCTGTAGACCTGGCTGGCCTCAAACTCACAGAGATCCGCACACCTCTGCCTCCCGAGTGCTGGGATTAAAGGCGTGCGCCACCACCGCCCGGCTTTTTTATTTTTTACATTTATTTTTATTTCATGTATGTAAATGGTTTCCCTGCACCATGTGTAGGCAGTACCCGCAGAGGTCGGGAGAGGGCGCCGCATGCTCTGCAGTTGGAGTCAGACTAGTTGTGAGTGACCATGTGAGTACTGGGAATTGAGCCTGAGTCCTCTCTGAAAGAGGACCCAGTGCTCTCAAATGCTGAGCTGTCGTCACTCCAGCCTATTCCTGCCACCAAGCTTTTTCATAGGTTCTAGCTACAGTGACTGACATGTGAAAGAAAAAGAACAAAAAAGAAAATCTAGCCGGGCGGTGGTGGCACACGCCTTTAATCCCAGCACTCAGGAGGCAGAGGCAGGCGGATCTTTGTGAGTTAGAGACCAGCCTGGTCTACAAGAGCTAGTTCCAGGACAGGCTCCAAAAGCTACAGAGAAAC
>JAQHUG010000362.1:1776804-1803032 GCA_028555095.1 Dicrostonyx torquatus
ATCCCAGCATTCAGGAGACAGGCAGAAGGATCTTGGTGAGTTCAAGGCTACCCTGGGCTATGCAAGGTTGAATCAGTGTGAAAGAGAGATAGAGCCAAGCGGTGTTAGCTCACATTTTCAATCTCATCACTAGGCAGGTGGGGACGGGAAGTGATATGACTGGGCAGAGAGGAGACAGGAGCTCAGGATTCAGCCTGAGGACTTTGGATGGTCTGAGGTATAGGCGGCTGGCTGCGCTGCTTCTCTGATCTTCTAGCTTTCTCCAGTAGCTGACTCCAGGTTTTTATTACTAAGATCAGTTAGAATTCACACTACAAGGTGGTCCCTGTGCTGGCTAGTTTTAAGTTAACTTTGCATAAGCTAGAGACATCTGAGATGAAGGGAAACTCAAGAAAATCCCTCCATAAGATCAGGCTATAGGCCATTTTAAAAATATAATCTCTATTTTTTGTGTGTGACTGTTTTACCTGCAAGCATGTCTGCACCACATGCATTCCCCAGATATCTGCAGAGTCCAGAAGACACGTGATCCCCTGGACCTGGAGTTACAGTTGTGAGCTGCCATGTGGGTGCTGGGAGTTGAACCTGCGTCCTCTAGAAGAGCAGCCAGTGCTTGAAGCCACTAAGCCATCTCTCCAGCCTGGGAATTTTCTTTTCTCTGTGTAAGAGCCCTGGCTGTCCTGGAGCTTGTTTTATAGACCCACCTGCCCCTGCCTCCTGAGTGCTGGGATTAAAGGTGTGTGCCGCTGCACCCAGTGGGAATTTTCTTCATTAGTGACTGATGTGGGAGGGCCCAGTCCCTTGTGGGTTGGGTGGTCCTGGGTTCTATGAGAAAGCAGGTTGAGGAAGCCGTGAGGAGCAAACCAGAAAGCAGCCTCCCATGACCTCCAGGTTCCCCGGCTGAGTTCCTGCCCTGGCTTTTCCAGTAGACTGTGGCACAGGATATGTTAACCACATAAAAACCCTTTCCTCCCGAAGTTGCTTTTGGTTGTGATGTTTCATCACGGCGACAGTAACCCTGAGACAGTCTCTCATCCCGTCTGGGGACGAGGAGAGACTGGCTCTCTGCCCATCTGAATACATGAGTATTCAGGCCCAGCAAGGTGTAAGAGATCCCACTGATCTCTGTGCACAGCCTGTGCGCCACTGCCACTCCTCCCGGGTGCTTTCCCCTCCTCCGGGCCTCTGTTCCCGCCTCCCCCGCCCCCTCCCCCATTGCCGATATAAAGCCCAGCCTGGTTCACAGACTGACTTCAGCCACGCTTCCCCTGCTCCTGCTGCACAGCACAGCTCCATGGCCCAGTGTGGGACGTCTGTGGCCGCCACCCTGGCGCTGCTCTTATTGCTCCTGCCGCCAAACCTTGCGTGGTACAAGCCTGCGGCGGGACCCCACCACTACTCGGTGGGCCGCGCTGCGGGGCTGCTGTCCAACTTCCACAGGTTGCCGACCCCGCGACTCTCCGAGTCCCCAGCACTCCCTGTCGGAACAGGACCCCTACGCTTGGAGATGCGCTCTAGCCTAAGGAGCCATGTGAGTGCAAGCGGGTGGTGGGTGGCGGGAGCCGGTGGGGCATGAGCGGGCCCTCAGCCTCCACCGCCCACCCAGGCCCTGTGTGTCAAAGAGGTGACCCCGAACCTGGAGAGCTGCCGGCGGCAATTCAACAGCCCAGGGACTTGGCAGTGTAAAGCGGACGTCTTCCTATCGCTGCAGGAGGCCGAATGCCAAAGGACTGAGCCCTGAACCACAACCCAAAACTCGACTGGCTGTGGTGGGTGACCCCCACACCCAGTCTTGCTTGAAGCAGCGCAGGCGCAGGCTGTCATGTGGGTTGGCCCCTGTGACCCCTAACTCCTACCATGCTCCACAGCAAATGGCTAAATGAATAAAGAAGCAAAACTGTCTCTGCTGAGGGTCGCTGAGGAGGTTAGCAGGGACTTGCCTAGGGCTCCGGGGAGTGGGTGACGAAGGAGCAGGCCCTGGGCCCTGCTGGGCTTCCCAATAGCATCCCCTTCTCTGGCCAGGCTGGGTCATTCCCTCTTCCACAGAGCCCCCCAACCCCACAGTCTGCACAGGTGACCCCCCACTTAAGCAGTAGGCACTGGGCATCGAGTTCCTAGCAGGCCATCTAAAACAGCCCCACCATGCTGCCCCTCAAGTCAGAGAATCACCCTTAGCGGCCCAAGTTCATAGGTTCTTTCCGGAAGTCTTGCTTTGTGTCTTGCCTCACCCCAGGTGACCCTGCTGCTTCTGGGATCCCTACTGCCCCCATCCCTAACCTTGTCTGTCCCCCAAAGACCTTGAAGCACTAAGCACATAGTTACGGTATGTTCAACAAATCAGGACAAGTGAGGTGCGCGGATCCAGGGTAAGGATCTAACTGCACAGGAGCCCTTGGACCAGCCCCCAAACGCCCACTGCCCTGAGGGCCAGAGGACTGTAAGGCTCAGTGACCTGCCTGACCCACCCCGCACATATTCTAGGTGCTGGCCACAAAGCCAAGTGGGCAGCTGGCTTGAGTTCTGCTTTCCCTCCAGCCCAAGGCAAACACCTCCAGGTGCCAGCTTCAGTAGCTCAGAGAGCTCTGGTCTGGGAGCCCCGGAGCCTGCTGTTTAGGGTGTCTTCCTCTCTGTGGTGCCCTCACCCAGAGGCCATGGGTGGCACAGAGCATGCCTGCCTCTGCAGTGTTCCTCTGGAGATCAGCACACTCGGGTGGCTTCCTTGACCTGAGACTGTGCAGGGTATTCCATAGCCCAGGGGTCCTAGCGTGGGCACCACCCCGTTCCTAGCAGACAGGGCTGAGGAGTGAACGCTGAGCACTGTACGGGCTGGAGGTAGGTATGCCCCTGCTCCAGATCCTGAGCCCAGGTCTCATACGCTCACGAAGAGAGAGGGCAGGTCTACCTGCTTCAGTGGTGCAGAGACCAGGGTGGGATAGGAGAGTACCGGCAGCATCCTTGTTTGGGAGAAGCCAGGACTTCGGCACTGAGCCAGCCTCCCCTACAGTCAACCACCAAGAAGCAGACCTGCCAGTGTGCCAAGACCTAGATCCTGGGTCTACAGAAGAGCCAGGGGCAGGCACACAAGCTGCCCAGCTTCCTGGCCTGGCCCGTCCTCCCTTCTCTGAAAGAGTTCTTGCTGTGGACGGGTTTCCCGTGTCTTCCCGGGGCTAGGCGCCCTCAGAGCACCTCCCGCTAGGCTTTATTCAGCTGAGCCAAAGGGATTTACATCAGCCACTGAGGTACAGAATGAGGACCACCAAGTCTGTGCAGACAACAGTCAAGCTGGCCCAGCCGTCAGGGAAGTACATCTTCTGGGAATCAGGAATGGGGTGCTAGAACGTGCCCCAAATTAGAGGGTGCCCACTTGCAGGGTGACCCAGGACAAGAGGTCCCCGAAGTCACCCCCCTCTGTACCTCTCACCAAAGCTGGGCCGGCAGATTGCAGCTTCCAGTCAGGCAGGAGGGGCATCCCCAGCCAAGACTGGGGCAGTGGCAGCCGGAACTGTGGACCTAAGGACACACAGCAACACTCCTCCCGTCTCCCGGCCGCTCTCTCTGAGCAGCTCAGTGGAAAGGACTGAGCCTGCGGCAAGACGGGCGGTGGGTGCCTCCCAGGCGGCAGAACAGCGCCCTCCAGCAGGGCCAGCTTCCTTTGGAACTGTGTGAACTGACACCAAGACACAGAAGCAGAGCAGGGTAGGGAGAGCAGAGATGGGCACAGAGCAAGGGCGTGAGTGACAGCCTCCAGATCAGAGTCAGTCAGTACCCCCTGCAGGCTGTGCCTCCTGCTGCCTCAGAAAGGCCAATTCCTTGGCTTCCTTCTTCTGATTCCGTGCTTCGTACTCCAACCTGCGGCAGACAGCTATCATCAACTGGGCCTCTGACACGGAGCTGCCCGCGGCTGACCCACCCGGAGACAGGGGGGGGGGCTACCTGTTCTTGATGATCCTCTGCACAATCAGGTCTGTGGTGAGGTCGCTGCCACTGTCGATCTGACGGAAGATTCCTCTTCTCTTGGGCTCCTGGAGGCCTCAGTGCAAAGAGAGGAGGGTGGTGAGATCCTCCTGATCACAAAGACACCGGAGACCAAAACCAGAAAGGACGGTTGTTCCCACTTCCCAGAAACCCAGACTAGGGCAACCCACCTGGTAGGGGTCAGAGCCATCCCTGTCTGGCACAATTTCTGTCTTCCCGTGACATACCAAGTCCACCTGCAAGGGGGAGGGAAGGGTCATGAGGCCTCCTCGGAGAAGCTATGCTACCACTGATCACCACCTGGGGCTAGCCCAGACCTAGGAAAGCTGGCCCTGGCTCACCTTGAAGTGACTCAGGAGCTCTGCTGTGACGGAGTAAGGTGCCCCGATCACCACTTCTGAAACATACTGCAGAGACAGAGACAGCCGGGAGAGCAACTCACTCAGTTCTCATGGCCCAGGGGAGCCAGCTGGGACAGGGCAACACAGCAGGGCCAGTGGGCAAAGGGAATCCTCAGACTCCTCAGCAGGGGACAGAAGCCGCACCAACAGGGCCCAGCCACCCGCCACCCCCCTTACCACGGGGCAGGTGGACGCCCACTCACCCGGCAGGCCAGCACGCTCAGAGTCCGCTCATGCAGGTTCATGATGGGGTAGTTCTTGCCCTTGTATCGGTTTACTTCCTAGGGCCAGGAGGTTGGCTCAGCTAAGGAATGGCGCCCTCCCTCCCATGCTGGCCTTGACTAGACACCCGGAGCCTCACTCCTTTAGAGGCCACCTGTGCCTAGCACTGACCCTGGCGAGGCCCCGAGAGGGAGCCCATGGCCCGTCAGCTGATGGGGTACTGAGAAGCGAACAAGCAGAAAGGCAGAGACCTGGTCAAAGTGGAGGCCAGCGATGATGTAGGGCCTCTTGGCCAGCTTGTGCACCTCCTCCAGGAAGTCCACGTGCCCGATGTCTACATCCGGGTTAAGAAGCAGTAACTAGCCGTACACGGTGTTTTCCTGCATACCCAGCACTTGCATGGTGGAGGCAGGAGCATTGCAAGCTCTAGGTCGGCATGGACCACACAGGAAAATTCTGTCTCCAAACAGCAAGACTTGGGGCTGTAGCTCAGCAGTGGCCACGTGTCTCAGATACGGAGCCCTGGGTTCCAGCCCCAACCCAAGGGGTGAGGGCAGCCGTAAGGGGCTAGGAAGGGGGGCTCTCTCCTGTCCTCAACAGTGTAGACCCAAGGGACTTTTTGCCATGTTCCCTGATAAGGGCTGTACCCGCTACAACCCAGCTCAACCCTGGGGCCCTGAGCCTACAGGTTCCACTCTGTGGCATGACTGTGGGGCACAGAGGCCCCGAGAGGATACGGAACAGGTCAAAGGCACCGGCCACGTAGATGACTGTCTCCCCAGGCTGGGGCTCCTTCCCAGAAGCAAACTGGATGATCTTCTGGGATGTCTGCAGAAACTGGGACACCCCTGTCCAGGGACTCTGCCCCCCCGGGCACTGTTAGCCAAGAGAAGGAACCAGTCAGTGCCAGAGGCCTTGATGTGTGCCCCTCACCGGGCACCCCCACCCTCAGGGCCACTCTTCGGAGCCCAGGGCTTCCTGTGCTCCTATCATAGGTGTGGGTGATTGGGCGCATGTGCAGAAGAGAATGAGAGGCTGGACTCCCCACAACCCCGGCCTGCAAATGACCCAGCAGCACAGCCGGGGGCTATGTCCAGGCAGGCACTTGGGGCAGGGGCAAGGACACACCATGGTAAGGTCAAGCAGGACCACTGTAGCTAGCAGGACTGTGGCTCCACCCGGTGGCCACAGAAGATACTGCAGTCAACACCAGCTCTGCCTGGCAACACACCACCAGGAGCAGGCGCAGAGCCCAGTGGCCAGCAGTCACAGCCCTCTGAGGGACCCGGCACCCTGAGGCCACCATCTGGTCACCTGGGAGGAGACTTCTGAGGAAAGTGTGTCCCCGGCAGGTGTCGGGTGAGGGGGCTACAAAGGGAGAGAGGGCCAGGCCGTTTGGTTAGATGCCACCTGTAGGTGGGCAGTCCTTGCTCCTCCTCCAAGAAGTGGCTGCTGGGACTGGCCACCTCTTGCCTGTCCTCCCTCCCAGAATCCACTAGCTGGCCAAGCCTGGTGCTCAGTATCTGGCCAGCACTGGGAAGGAGAGGGAGGAGGGCAGACAGTGAAGCCCTGGGTGAACCTTTCCCCGTGGGAAGCCTACAGTGGGTGGCTGGGGAGCGCTGTGTGGTGGCTGTCTTTATTTCCAGAGCACCCGCGCAGCCCGGCTGGACTCACCTTGCCAAAGCTGTCAGCATATTCCCGGTACTCGGAGGACATCTCCTGCACACAAGGGCAAGAGGCTAAGGGACCTCGCCCTCCTGACTGCCAACCCTGGTCCAGCATACCATAGCCCCAGAGCCCAAGGACGGGATGGACCCGAGGGTGGCTAGGAGGTGCCCCTCCCTCCGTTCATCCACAACCCAGGGACCACGTCCCAGACCCCATTCCTCCGGGCTCACCTGACTGCTGTGGTGGGCCTTGGTCACCAGCAGCATGCGGCCCACGAGGTCTGTGGTGGACACACCCTGCGTGCGTTTGCACTCTCTGGGGCAGAGGTAAGGTGGAGGTTTTCATCCCAGACACACTCCTGAGGCTCTGCTATAGGCGGAACCCACCTGAGGGACATGACCCTAACCCAGTCCCCCACAACAGAAAACCAGATTGGGGCAGAGCAATGGGCTCGCACCAGCGACAGAAGCAGGCTACATCTGGGACACACAGCTCTGGTTCCCATCCTGACACCATACCCTCTGGCCTCTCTTACACCCAGGGCCCTAATCCCAGCTTTATTCCAGGCCGCTTTCGTCCTCTGTAGGAACTGCTGGCCACAGCGGGCTCTTTAAATTACAGGTAATTAAAATAAAAAGCCAGCTCTCCCGGGACACCCGTGACACTGCTGAGTCCGTGGATGCTCTACCAACAGTGCCGATCAACAACGCTCTGCCTGGCAGCACTGTCCAGAAGCCCCAGGATTGGCCACACAAAGGTCACCCCACAAGCATTCCTTCCCGCACCCAGCCCTGACTGTGGGCCCCAACGCCTTGCCGGCTACTTCAAAGCAGCAACGAGAGCTAGGAAGGGATCCACTTGAGCGCCACCGGACCTACCTGTACCGCCCAGCCTGCTTCACTTCCTCATAGGTATCCCGGCCATCTACTGTCAACGTGATGTCATCTAGGGGTGACACGCACAAACAGAAGGATTCTGTTGTCGTTTCTGAGAGACAGGATCTTGCTATATAGCCCAGGCTGACCTGGAACTTTTGTTTTTTGAGACAAGGTTTCTCTGTGCAGCCCTGGCTGTCCTGGAACTTGCTGTGTAGACCCGGCAACTCAGAGGTCCGCCCACTTCCGCCTCCAGAGCGCTGGGGTTAATGGCTTGCACCACTATTGTCGGGGTGTCCTGGAGCGTTTGAAGCCCCTGCTCAGCCTCCCCATACTAGGATCGTGTGTACGTGCCATCACACTGGGCTCATTAAAAACGTTCCTTAGCTCAGGGCACCCTTGGGACCAGAACGACCCTTCCATTTGTGCCACGGCTCTGGGGGAATGGACCCAGAGCTTTCTGCCTGCATGGGATGAGGAGCCCTCTACCCCTGAGACCCTGTCAGCTGTCAACAGGTCTGACTGAGCCCAGCCCCCCTCTCCAGGCCCCACCCACTCACTGCCGTGAACACAGAAGTCACAGTTGAACTTGTCCAGTGTCTCCAGGGTGGTGACGTAGGGAGCGGCGGGCACCACTTCATCCACCCACTTGATGGCCTGTACCATCTTGTACCTCTCCTCCTGGGTAAACACGGGGGGGCCCTTATGCTTGGCAATCTCCTCTAGGGACAGAGAAAAAGAAAAAGGACAAGACAAGACAAATGATGGCCCGCTCCAGGGGCCAGTCCTTAGGAGCCTCGACTGCAAAGCTAAGCGGGGAGTAACCAGACGAGTGCAATGGGACGCAGTGCTTCCTTTCTCCCAGCCGTCGCCCACGAGGCAGGACCCCATGTAGCCAGCATGTGTGCCCAGGGTACCTGCCGGTTAGTATGGACACCCTATAACCAAGAAGAGCGACCAGTCTCTCTGTTCTCAGGAACCAGGTAGGGAACAATGCAGCCGAGGAGGCTCTGTCCAGTGTTGCCACAGCTCTCTCTCTCTAACTGTGACCAGGATGAGTTACTTACTAAACTCTTAGCCACCGCTGTGCTCTGGGGAGGGATGCAGGGCTCGTCCCCCACCCCCGCCCCCTGCAGGCTCGGTTGGCTGGAGCAGGTCCCAGGCACGGCAGCCCACTCCTTACCGTCGGTGTGCACACCCACGATGAGGTAGTCCCCCATGGCCCGTGCCTGGCGCAGCTGATTCGAGTGACCATAATGCACCATGTCGTAGCTGTGAGGACAGACAGGGCGGGTGGTCAGGTTGGACACTGGGGGCCTTGTGCAGGACCGCAGCTTTGCTCCTTTGGAAGCCCCCGGGAGGGCTACTAAACCAAACCCCTGGATTTGGGGCTTACAGGGCCAAAGTCGGTTCTCAGTTGTCCACACCCTAGATACTGGACTTAGGGAGAGGACCCAGTCAGTGCCAGGTCAGTTTAGGGAGGAGGCCTGGTAAGATCCAGAGAGCTGGTGAGCTACATGCACAGGGGCTGGAGAGATGGCTCAGAGGTTAAGAGAACTGACTGCTGTTCTGAAGGTCCTGAGTTCAATTCCCAGCAACCACATGATGGCTCACACCCATCTATAATGAGATCTTGTGCCCAAAACACTATATACATAGTAAATAATTAAAAAAAGATTTGAAAAAGGATCCATTAGGTAAAGCATTGTTAAAAAAAAAAAAAGAGCATGTCCAGGACTTAACCATGGGACCTTCTGCACCCTAAACAAGACTCATTCTCATACACTCAAGCTTTGAAACCAGTCCTGAGTTAGGCGCACACTCCAGTTCTACCCTGAGACAGGCCGGCCCCATCCACGTGGCCTGGCTTAACTCTCTGAAAGAACAAGTGCCTTGTCACCCGGTCCTGGAGCTTTTATCCTCAAATCTAGGTCTGGTCGTGACTACACTGTCAAGGTCAAAGCTACCCGGAACCCAGCAACATGCTGGGCACTGAGGGTACCAGTGTGCACTGGGGCCACCTGTATTCTTCTCCACGAGCCAGTGCTGGGTCACAGTCTCTAAGCTTCCTCCAGAACTCCAGCGGGGTGTCATCAGGTGACCAGAGCAGCCCAAGTATAGCCGCCACGGTACACGGAGCGGAGGCAGGAAAACAAGACAACCCTAGCAGGCTCAGGCACCACGGTAAACTCTGGGCCAGCCCTTGTGCCCACTAGACAGGCAGGGCAAGATAGGAGGTCAGAGTCTGCGTCTGGGATTATGGCACAGTGTTGTGGCTGAGCCAAGGTCATAGTCCACCGACACGAAGTCAAAGCCATTGCCGGTGACTCGGGTGCAGAAGAGCGGGAGGGGCTGAGGTTGTAGCTCACTTGCCTAGCTTGTACCAGGCTACGGATGCATCCTCAGGACCACCAAACCAAAAACAAACAAGAAATGCAAAGTCCAGTCTGCTCCCCGACCAAATCCCCTGGGGAGCCCTAGTGACCATTCTGCATCGCTCCTCATCCACCCGGGTTAGGCACGACGGAGGGCTGGGCGCAGTCGGTTACAGAAAGGCCAACATCTCTTCTGCTTGTTGACAGTTCCACGACTTTCTTAAAGCAAAGCGGCGTCACGGGCTGATTCGCTCGAGAGCCCACCCTTCCAACCCCGGGAACCTGGGTCAGAACCTCCGCGGTCGGACGGCCGCATTTCCGGTCTCCGGGGAGAGCGCTGCCCGGTGCACCCGCAGGCTACACTCCCGAGCGGCCGGGGGCCGGAGTGCCTCGTGCGGCCTCGGAAGACTCGGGATCCGCCAACGGCCGGGGCGTGACCCAGAGGCGACCGCCCACCCCTCGCCGCCGCCCCACTCACCAGCCGTCGCACCACACCCGCACGGCGCGCTGGCCCGCCGGGACCCTCCGCCCGGCGGCGTCGGCCTCCCCGTGCCCGTTCCGGATCATGGCACCGCAGCCCCCCGTAAGACCGGGGCGCTCCCGCGACTCGCAGGACTCCAGCCCCGCCTCCGACGCTTGCGCGTGCTCACGCGGGTCTCACCCGCCTGCCGCAGCCAATGGCGTGCGCGACTCCAGGCCCCGCCCCCGACCGGGACCCGCCCCCTCTGGTTAACATAGGCGGCCAATGGTGTTTGTCGCAGGTCCTAGCCCAAGCTGGGTCAACTCGCAGGGAGTGTCCTGTGGAAATCCCTCCAGGCTCGGTTCGCCCCCACGCCTTAAGCATTCCTAGGGACTGGGCTATTTATTTATTTATTTTTTTTGTTGAGACAAGGTTTTTCCCTGTAACTGTCCTGGCCCTGTAGACCAGGCTGGCCTCTAACTCAGAGATCTGCCTGCCTCTGCCTCCCCGAGTGCTGGGATTAAAGGTGGGCGCCAGTCCCCCCTTCTCAAGTGGGGCTGAGATTTTCAGAAGCACTGCGTAGCTGGCCTTCAGATATTTTCAGAGACTCCGTGGTACATGTAGCAGTCATTGGGAGACCGAGGCAGTAGAGAGATGTTTAATAAGACTTGCTGAGACTGGGGGCTGAGACCCGCCCCTGTGCCGCACACCCAACACAGAAAGAGGTTTCTCTGAAGTGAGCACATTTTAGTAGGAAGTAGTAGAACAGTTAGGCCCTGAGACTAGCCTGGAGTGAGGTAAGGCAGGGGGGGCTCCTCTGCTGGCCAGGCCGGGGAAAGGAAGAAAGGCCTTGCTGCCACCTTTGAGCAGGGGTGAAGGGAGGAGGGTGTCCTTGAAAGTCAAGCCCCTGTGGGTGCGATCACCGCGGTGCAAGGGAGGCTTCCCACAAGGACAAATGGCTAAAGAAACATCACCGTGAACTGTCACCCCCAGGAGTTCTTCCCACTAGATCCTGTGGGGGCACTGCAGCCTTCACGGTGACATAGGCCCCTGAAGAAGAGTCCGCGCCATCTACAAAGTGCCAGTGGCTCTCTCGACACTGGGCTACGCCGCTTTCTTCCTCTTTGCACGCTTGGCACAGCCCCTGCCAAACCAGCCTCCTAGGATGGGGGGGGCGGAGCTCAGCGGGGCACTCTGGTCCCCAGGTGGGGCTTCTTCTGGGCTTCTGCTCAGCGACTTCCTGCTGTGGCTGCCTTCTTCGCCAGCACGGAGGGGAGTCGCCAGGGAGAAGATGGGGTCTCGCCACCTAGCAGGAAGAAAGGCGGCATCAGGTAGGTCTGAGCCCTCGGTCACAACCCTCCAGGGCACGGGAAAGCTGTCTGAGGCCTACTGTCATCCGACCCCTTCCCTCCTAACCGCTTCGGCTAGTAGCAGCTTCAACGTTACCAAGCTGCAAGGGATAATCTCCTTGGGTGGCAACTCGAAGGCCAGCAACAGCCCTAGCTGGGCCTCTTCTATCCCTAGTGGGCTCGGCACACACAGGAAGGGGTAGTGCTGGCTGCAGGACGGATCCATCTCCAAGGATAAGCTGCTAGCAGCAACTCTGGGCCCCACCTTTCACTTGTATGGACGGGGGCAGGTGGACCAGACCCTTTTCCCCTTCCCAGACGGTATGACAGGGATGGGAGGGAAGGCCAGTTGGCCAGGGAGGCGTGGCCTACAGACTACACCATGAAGAAATTATGTTTCTGACTGAGATGCAGAATCACGTATTATAAACGTAAGATACAGATAAGCACTGATTTAAAAAAAAAATGAGCTAAGTTAATGTTCAAAAACAAAAAAAAAACCCTAAAAAAAAAAAAACCAAACCAACAATAACAACAGAAAACAATACAGCACAGGATAGGCCCACGTCACAGAACACCACAAACATAACATACAAGAATTGCCAGGCCCAGAGGTGAAGGGATCCTTAATTTCTTGAACCCTTTGATTAAAAGAAGTTACTGAATTCCCCTCTAAGACCCTGAAAATTCACAGAGAAAGAAAGTGTAAACTTTTCACTCAATACACACCGAGTCTAAAAATCACACATTCTGCATCAAGACACTTTGAGTACGCTCTCCCCCACACACCCCAAAACCAAGGACACAGATTCCGTCTGACCGGAGTCGCGCCGTGCTCACCCGCACAGGTGTCACCCAGGCTGCAGAGATCTACACGCTGGCAGGCCCCCCTCTCCTCACAGAGATTCGAGGCGCCATACCAGGCAGGGTGGACGGGTGTGCACAGGTGGTGGAGCCTCGCCTCAGCCAGTCCCTCTGGAGGCTCACAGAAGACAGACACAGCCCGTCACATGGAGGGGCAGAAATGGGGCCGCGCTGCTCCCACTCACCGGTTGTAGACAGGGATCTCCAGGCCCAGTTCATCCATGAGGAGCTGCATGACATCATCACATTTCCCATGAAGCTTCAAAGCAGCCCAGTCGTCCTTCGGGGTCCACTGAAGACAGAAAGGCAACAAGAGTGACTTCCGGCCCTCTGCTCCCCCTGCAGGCTGGGTCTGCCCTCTCCAGGACCGTGGATCTGCACAGCACAAGGCTTCCAGGACGCACGGGTGTGGCGCATCTCCCTGGCCCTCCTGAGCTAAGACTCACGCACTGAGCACCCGTGTTACCTGCAAGTTCACAATGTAGAGTCTGGGCCGCCGGCTAGGAGGCTTCGCCATGCACCAGAGCCGGGGATACTTCTTGAGTACCTGGCGGGATGGACAGATGTGACGCGGTGAGAGATGACAATTAACACGGCGAATCGAAAGCTCGCTAAGGCCCGGGAACGTGCTCGGCCTACGGCAAGTTCCCGGGATCGTCAGCACGCACCTTCAAGCTGGACCCTAAACACAGGATCGTGTCTGCTTTGCTAGCAGCCTCGGTCGCTGCCTCCCAGTTCAGAGGCTGCCCCAACGTCCCCCTCTCCCCAAAGTGCACAATGGTATCCCGGAGCTGAGTCCCACACTTGTGGCAGGTCCGGCCGGTCTGGTGCCGGTGAAGGGCGGTTCTCTCCGTCACATCGAACACTCGTACGTACTCCCTGTTAGGGACGCAGGAGGTGCAGACCTGGGGACGACAGGGCACGGTAAGTGAGATCTGTCTGTCACCCAGGCCCTGTGTCCCCTCTGCTACTGCTCACTTCAATATACATATTCCCGTGGAGCTCAGAGATGGCAGTCCGTGGCAGCCCGCTGCGCAGGTGGAGCCCGTCACAGTTCTGAGACACCACGTGCTGCACCTGGAAGGCAGACCATGGAGGCGGTCAGGAGGGGATGGAGGAAGCACCCTGCGGCAGGGAAATCATCCTGAGCCCAGTCTGGCCAAGGGAAGGAAGGCCCTGTGATCCCTGACTGGCATCCAAGAGAGCGAGCGTCTGTGCCACTCCTTCAAGTTGGGCAGCAGCTTGGGCATTGGAACAATACCCTCTTGGGTTGTTCTCTTTCAGGTCCCTCAAGAGCCTGGGCATATTCCTTCCCTACTTGCTCAGTAGCTCTCTGGAGGTTTCTGACAAACCCTCCCCTGTAGCTACAATGTTGTCTAAAGAGCCCCCCACCCCACCCCACCCCACCCCACCCCACCGAGATCAAATGGGAAGCTGGGGACTAACAGTTCAGGACAGGGGTCAAACAGGAGCCTGAGCTGCTTGGGACCGTTCATCACGGGGTCAGCTTCCCTCCTGGGCTGAGGTGCGGCTCTGGCTCTTACCAGCTTTTGCTCGTGCAAGCGGGTGATGCACATGTGCGTGAGGGTGGGCTCTGCGTCACTCAGGTCGGTAGCACTGTAGGATACGGGAGAAGGCAGAGGTGAGCGCTGCATCGGGCAGGTCCAAGCGCTCTCTAGCCAGGCGAGAAAGCTGGAAGATGCTCACCTCACACGCCTTCCTTTCTGAAGCAGTGTCCACACTCCGTTAGGGCCCCGATAATCTGGGATAGAAGCCGCCTGCACAGTTGGACCAAAAGATAAGTCTCCTGAGAGGGAGTCACCCAGCACCGCAGAACGCCCCATGTAGGGCATGCCGTGCTCCAGGATTGTCAGCAGACCAGTGTCCGCTCCACTGCCCGGCCCTCCCAAGTAGAATGCACCCAAGCATGTCTCTTTTCCTCCATGCACAGAACTCTCTTGTCCTGTCTGGGCCAGTTCACCCTTCCAGACCCCTCATGATCCTGCCCTACTTCAGGGTCCTTCCTGGTAGCATAGGTCACTTCCTGGTAGTGTCCACATCTATCTCAAACACCGAAGGGCTCACGAGTGTCCAAAGGACTGGGGCTTAGTGTTCAAGTCATGTTCAGCAAAGAGTAAGCCCCGGGAGGAAGAGCGCCTCTGTCCAAATACTTATATCCTGGAGTTCTGAGTAGCTTTCACTCGAGTTTCCATATAAAAACCTCCAGGATGAGACAAAAGTTAGCTAATTTTCCACGAAAAGCAGAAAGCATTTAGGATCTAAGAGTCTTTGGACCCTGGCTGGCGCAGCCCTGTATCCTCACTGCTGCTTACGCTCAGGGAGTACCCGCCCTGACCAGGAATCCCAACACACGCAGGACGAGACCCTTGGCTGCTGCTCAGACCACGCTTACAAGCTGCACGCGGTATTTAGTTACCGCCAGGTCTGTAGAGGCGATCGCTATCACTGCTATAAAGTCGCAACTGGGCGGATCAGTGCAGGGCTCTGAGGTCCCAGACGTCCAAGCGAGAGTGGCAAACGTTCCTTACGTTGCTACTGGGCCATTGCTGTCTGCTTCCCAACCCCACGATTCCCTGAAGAATGCTACTCAGTGCCCCTCCAACAGCAGGGCTGCCCTATGTGCACTTACATCTGTGCACACATTTGCAGACACGCACACGCATGTGCGCCTGTGTACGCGAATCTCAATCGATCTCCACCTTGTTTTGAACACATCTGTTGAGGGGGGCATGCTAGCGCCGCGACGCACGAGTGGAAGTCAGACAACCTGTAGCGGTCAGTTCCCTCCGCCATCCCGGCGGGTTCTGAGGGCCACGCCCAAGCCATCAGGTTGGCAGCAAGCGTCTACTTATTCACCAAGCCATCTCACTACCCTTCCCGCTTCGTGCTCTGCGACAAGGTCTCTCACTGAACCTGGAGCTCATGGATTCGGCTGGGCTGGCTAGCCAGCAGGCTTCGGGAATCTTCCAGGGCTGTGCCACTGCTCAGCCATTTCAAGCTTGCACGGCGAATGCTTTACCAACGGAGGTGGAGGTTTCTCTCCAGACCACCTCGGGGATGCTTGAGAACAGAGATCATCTTGGCTGACCCTACATATGCCAGACAGGCCACACTCACCCTCGATTAAATAACTATGTCAGCCACACTTACAAAGCTAGTCACCCCTTAGCCCAGGGAGGTTCCGAGCCAAGAGCACAGCATTTCTCGTCTGTACCGCTGTGCAGTGAATCTTCCTTTCTTCTTTTTTGTTTTGAGACACGGTTTTGCTTCAAGCTGTGAGCCAGGCTAGCCTCAAGCTTTTGAGTTTGCTCTTCCTCCTCTCCCAGGCTCCACCTCCTGAGCCCTGAGGTTAGAGGTCTGGGATATAACACTGGTTTTCTATTTATCTTTCTTAAGGAGTACGAGACCAGGAGAAAGGTTAGGGCTCCAGTCTGTCCACATCATGTGGGTCAATCAGTCTGTCTCCTTCACCTTAATGGAGAAGACACCAGTAAGCTACTACGTTTGTCACTAACTGGCTGTCCGAAGTCAAGTTTTCCTAAAGTCTTTGGCTTAGTTAATTTACAACTATTATTATTATTAATAATAACATTACCATTTTAAAACAAGGTATTACTATTATTACTACCATTTTTAAAACAAGGTCTCTGGAACTCCCTACGTAGACCAGGTTGGCTCTGACCTTACAAAGATCCGCCTACCTCCGGGGTGCTAGTGTGTCACCTCGCTCAGCTTGCCTTGGTTCAATCTTCAATCCAGAGTTGTTTCGGGTCCCCGGGAAAAGAGGACGCCTTGGAGCTGCTTCAGAGGTGACTGTCTGAACTTGGGTAGTTACCCAACTCCAGCACTGTGCAGTCCAAGTTTGTGTCCCAGAAGGGGGCGCCCCACACCTGACCCAGCCCGCAGGCCCGCGCCTACCGTGCTGATCCCAGCGCCTGTGTAGACCACTAAGTGTTTGGCATTCCGGACAGCTCCGGCCAGTTCCCGGACCTTCCTCCGCAGCTCCTCCGGGTCATCACACACCTGCGGGGAGCCGGGACTGGTCACACGGGCCGCCGCCCGCCGTCTACAGCCCGCCGCCTGCAGCTCGCCCCCCGCCGCCCGGGACTCGCCTCCTCCTGACGCCGCTTGAGGCCCTCGCGCCGCCGGCTCCGACCCTGCAGCTCGGTCACCAGATCCTCGCTCTCGGCCAGCAGCCGGCCCTCCTCCGCGCTGCGCTCTGCAACCGCCTTCCTCAGGATGCGTGACACCTGCGGACGGGCGAGAGGTGAGCGACTGCACGCGCGGGTCCGGCCGCGGGCACGACGGTAGCCTACCTGGCGGAGGCGCTCCCGCTGCTGCTCCTCCCGCAGCCTCCGGACGCGCTCAGCCGCCTTGCGCTCCGAGCGGCTCAGACCGCCACCGGCTGCCATCGCTCCGTGGACTGCGCTTCCGGCTTCCGCTTCCGCCTCGCCCGGCAGCCGCAGAGACGCATGCGCGCGCCCGGCGCACCACGCCCCTTCCGACTCGCCCTTCCCACCCTAGTTTCGCCCCCTCCCTTCTTCTCGTTGCAAAGAAACACCAGCAGGTCTCTTTAAAAGGCGTTTATTGATCATATACAAAATAAAGAAAACCTTATATATCACAAACATACACTATGTACAGCAATAAATACCCGGGGGGCCAGGCCCAGCGCCGCCCCTCCTGGACAATAATTTAGCAATAAATACTGCGCAGGGCACGAGTGGGCACCAAGGCTGCTGTCTGCTGAGGCCAGACGGCTGATCGCCCTGCACTGGTGCGAACACCCAGGCCTCACCTCGCAGCCAGATCCCTGATGACCCTACCCAGGTGCAGGAGACCGGGTCTCACCTTGCAGCCACACCCCAGACCCTCCTCACTCAGATCTTAGTACTCCCACCCCATCTAGGGTACTCTGTACTAACCTCCCCCTGGCTTCAGCCCTGCAGGGCAGGCAGGGGCTGATCAACTCTGCTTGGACACATCTCTCAGCACCAGGAGACTAACAGAGCTGGACACACAATAGCCCTTGTCCTGTTGCCCTAAGTTGCCAGGAGAAGGCTTTCTGCACCCACTCCCATTTGGTTAAAGGCTTCAAGGACTAGCAGACAGAGAGGATGGGAGGAAAGATAGGACTGACTGGGGCATAAAGTTGCTGGAGGGGCTGAAAACCCAACTGGGGTCGTAGAGAACAGGGAATTCTGTCAGAGACACTTCCTGGGACAGTCCACTTCAGACTTCCAGAGATACCCATGCTGTTAACGCTGCCGCTCCAGGGACAGAATCGTGTGCAGCGGGCCCAGCAGGTGTAGCACACACCCAGGACACACGCCAGAAACAGGCGGTCCACGAGCCACTCTCGCAGTTCCACGCCTGTGTGTGGTACCGATTCTGTCCTCTTCCCCACAAGGGCTCCCAAACCAGGCAGCCAATGGGGACATGAAAACATGCCAAGAGGAATTATTCAGTGGCTTTTGGGGGAAAAAAAAATCGTTAATGTGTTGGTTCCTTTCACCAAACCACAGCCTAAAAAAGTAACTCAGAAGATCCCAGAGCGGAAACAGTGCAGCAGGCTATGGGTCAGACATCCCAGCTGTGGACGGGAGCTTTGGCCAAGTGGCCACACCACAGAGGGAGGTAGCAGGGAAGTGGCCTCACCATCTCAAAGTGGGCTGTAGCTTATCAAAACTGCACACCCTGGCACTGAACACCAAGGCTGCTGCTAGCACACACAGACGAGACGGTGGACTGAGGAGAGCCTGCAGGAATGCCTGGTGATGACAGTGAACCCAGAATAACTCAGGGTTGCCATGGAGGCCCTACGCTAATGGTACAAAACACCCAGGTTAGCAGCCAGACACAGCAGAGGGGGAGGACTCTCCGGGACCATACGCTAGAGAAAACTGATTCACCTCATGTGGGTTTTTCTTTGAAATCTGAGTGTCCATGTCCAAGGAAGGAGGTCAGGCAAAGTCAAGGGAGGAGGGAAGTCGCACGAGAACGGTTTACTTAGCGGAGTAATCTGGGAGAGCCTCAGCCAAAGCTCTCCATCGCTGTGTCAGAAAGTCAAACACAACACCCTCACAGTAGGAAAACAGGATAAACAACGATCAGAGAGACAGCCAAGAGTCACGCCCGGACACAGGATCTACTGTCACGAAATCAAGGAGAAGGGAAGGGACGAGAGTGGTACTGCAAGGCTGGCTCAGCAGGGAATGTTCCTGACTCGGGAAGCAGAGGCTGCAGATCTGAAGGCCACGAGCACGGCCCTACCCGGTGCGGAAGCTACGATCTGCTACTTCTGTTCAACATGCGCCCAGCCTTTTCTTCCCAGCAGGTTGGAGCTGTGCACATGGACGGCCATGGTCAGCTGTACACTACCACTCAGCCAGGACCAAAGAACTTGGAAAGCCCGTCCCTCTCCTCTGCTAGGCATGGGCATAATCCATTCCAGCTCTGCTGCCACAATCACAGTCAGCAACTCATCTGGATACCAGTTAGAGAGCCAAAGGGAGGGGATGAGGTCACCTGGTAACGTATAACCAACAGTCCGGACTTCCACTCACATCTGACTCAGGCATCAGTGGGAGTGTCTGAGCACCTTGAGCCAAAGAAGCCCACCACAATGCCAGGGCTGGCAGAGGTCCTGCTCCCAGAGCACTGCATGCTGGGTCAAACCGAGTGAAAGTCCTGCTGCCCACGAGGTAAAGGCCCGTCAGGCCAGTCTTTCCTTTCACCAGCTCACACTTCTGTGCTTTTCAGGGATCCAGGCCCCTAGAGAAGACACCAGCAACACCAGCAAGAGGACAGGGGCCATGCGACCAGACAGGTGGGCATCCGCCTACAAGGAGCTTCCTGAGCCAAGCCTGGAAGGTGGGCAGCCTCCCCTGGATAGCTGGGGTGAGGAAGCAGGCTTGGACCCTGCAGAGAAGCACCTCCAAGTCGAACAGCGGATCCCTGGAAGACACAGATCCTGAAGGGAGGCATAAGAAGGGCCCAGAGCCAAGAGCTGCGGACAATGGGGAAGAGACAGACCTGGCCCTGAAGCCAAAGCCCTTGTCTGGCAATGGTGGAGGCCTCCAGGCTCTCACAGTGAGGCAGGGAAGAAGAGGTTGCCCCCAAGTGGGGCCCCTGACCAATCTGCCCGGGAAACAACATCCCACAGAGTGGGACAGGTGGGTGGTAGGATTCCTAACCCACAAGGTAGGCCTCTGGGGTGGCCTAGCCGAGGCCCCAGCTGAAGCCTATAGGAACAAAGCTGAGGCCAGGAGGAAGACAGCCAGGGACAGGTAGCACGCAGCCCTGTGGGCACCCACAGTGACTCCTTGGTCCCTGCAATGCCACCATCCAGGACCAGGGGTGGTGGATGTGAAGACAGCTCCCAACTTCACTGACTCTGCCGCTCCACCAACCCAAGCCCTAGACCCACATGCGAAGCCAAGGCTCAGAGGGACCAGGCGGCAGAGGAATGGACAAGAGCAGGAGAATGTGAGCCGACAGGCAGTCTCCCATACTCGAGTGGAGTAAGCTCCGCCTGGGACCCCAGCCCAACCCAGGTCCAGCAAGCCAGCAGAAGCAAAACCACAACAACAAAACAACAACAACAAAAAACCCCAAACCCGAACAAACACACACACGGAAAAAAAAAAAAGACCCACACACAGGGACAGCCACAGGTCAAAGGTCACCAGAAGCACCAGCACTCTACGGCTGCACAAAACCTCACCAGGCACGGACAACACCACGGCACCGGCAAGACGGAAGCAGGAAGGGCAAGGGAGTAAGTCACTTTCGGTACAATTGCAAAAGAGATATCAAAGAAGACGGCCTCTGGTCGGCTCGCAGCTTGGCTTATTTTTTTTTTCTTTTTCTTTTTTTAAACTAAGTTTTATAAGTAATGTCTCATAACTCTGTGTATAAAAACTAAACTCCAACAGCCACAGAGCTGTCCCCAAGTTTACAAGAAAGGGATTTTTTTTTTAAACTAGCAAAGTTTCTACTTTCTTCCCTTTTCCATTTATACGGTCAAATGTGTTTTTTTTTTTAAGACAATTTTATAAATACTCTGCAGCTCTTCTTTTTTTCTTTTTAGCTCTTAAACATATAATTTAATAACTTCGTAAAAGGAACTTCTCTTTTAAATAAAGGGCTATATAACCACACAAATATGTCATGTAAACAGTGACACCGGACCCATCGCAGGACACGGACACACTACCCACCCACACTTACAACCGGCAATTTGGTCTTATCCAGTGCACTGTGCCAGGCTCCAGCACCACGGTTCCTGCCCCAGTGCCCAGGCTGGTAGCCTACTCATCCAGGGCCTTCAAGACAGAACCACTTTTCAGGACAGAGCCCATCTCTTCCTTCCTGGATCAAGCTGAGAGGCCCACTGGAATCTGAAGAGAGAGCTCTCAAGTCCTACTGCAGGCCCCCAGAGAGAAGGGCAGACCCCAGCCCAGTACACTTGCCCACTTGCACTCTTGTCCATTCCCACAGCGCCCACTCCGGACTCCTAGCCTGCATGGCCTTGGTACAAAGGGGTTAGGGGCAACCCAACATCACTGTTGAACTGACCAATCCCAACGTACGAAACACACGCGTGACGACAAGGATGATATCAAGGGGGCTCAGCCCAACGCCCCTGGGTGCAGGTTGTGCTTTGCAGGGAAGGAAAAGGGGAAGGGAGAGAAGAGACAGGAAAAGGAAAGGAAGAGGGACAGGGCTGCCAGCTTTGCCACGCACTCAGTGGCCCCTTAAAGACCTGCCTGGCAATTGCACGTGTCCCTATGACCGAGCATCTGTCTTGGACTTTACTATTGTGATGACGCTGGTGGCAGCCACCTTGCCAGGGACCAAGGGCCCCAGGCCAGCAGCAAGGGGACCCCGAGCTGGGGCCACAGGGCTGCGGGCCACGGTCCTGGCAAAATTCTGCAGGGCCTCATACTTGGAGCGCAGCGCATCAAGCTCCAGCTTCATGCTGGCATTTTCCGAGGCCAGCTTCTCCACCTCCTGCTGTAGCTCCGCCTTCTGCTTCTCCAGCTCCTCCTTCTGTGTCACCCGCTTCACTCGGCAGCTAGCCGCGTAGCCGCGGTTCTTGAGTGTGCGCCGGCGCTGCTTCAACTGGATGATCTCTTCCTTGGATAGGCCTCGCAGGTGCTGGTTCAACTCTCGCACCGACATGGTCACCAGCTCCTCGTCAGTCAGGCTGGTGCCATTCTCTCCTGGCTCCCGCTTCACCTGGAGCGGAATAGCACGCAGGGTCACAGCAGAGCAGGAAAGCTCGCGACCCCTGCCACCGCCCAAACCCAGCGTCTCCACTCACCTTTAAGGCCTTGTTTCCTTTATTGGGGGTCGTCATAACCCGGGGGCACAATGAGCAGGCACTCTGTAAGACACGGAGCAGAGGTCAGGACCCTTTCCGCACCCCAACCGGAAGTTTGCTGTTCAGTGCTCAGCCCACAGAACTTTGCCCCTCACCTGACCTGAGGACAGCCCTGGCACCTTGCTTTGTCCTGAGCCGGGCTGCTTCAGAAGGCCCTTCCCTAGAGAGAGCCAGCGGGGAGATCAGGTCTTACCCGGGGAAAGCAGAAGACAAAAGGGGCAGAGAGAGATAGGAGGTCTGGGCTGCAGGAGGGGCAAAGCCTAGAAGGAAGCTGGGCTTTAAAAATAACCCCGCTGCTGCCCCAGAGCTGTTCCTGGCGAGTCACGCTGACTCAGCACGTCGCCTCCCTCTCTTCCTGAGCGGTTCTCCCATTCTTGAGGCCAGCCAACAGTTCCCCAGGAGACCCACTACTGCCACCAAGAGCAGGCAAGGGTCAGTCGGGGACCCTGTACTCCAGGGTCCTACTTCCCACACTCGCTTCCCTAAGCTGACCCTAAGGACAGAAGAAAGCCCTTTCTCCCTCTAGGGCTTAGGAGGCTGCTTCCTGCCTCCTTCCGGCAGAGGACCAACCAGGTTTGCTCTGTGCTGACTGGGACCGCTCTCACCTTCCAGGTAGCAGGCAGTCCAGCTGGGAGGAGCTGAGCCCAAGCCCCTCCAGTCCTCCCTGTCCACCTCCTCTACAGATGGAGTAACCAGCCTGTGGCTCGGTTGCAGCATCCTGTGCTCCTGCCCCACCCGACACTGTGTGTTGCACAAGGGCCCCACAGTGAGCAGAGGGGAGGGCACTGCTGGCTGGAAGCAGGCAAGAGTTAGCCCCTTTGGGTCACCGGCTAGTCTCTGGCTCTCTGCCTAGGTCAGTGACCACAGGGCCAGGGAACAAAAGCAAAACAGCTACCTCCTACAGTCAGCCACCCCTCTGGCACTCGATCTCATGCTCAGCTTCCTAAAGTCTTTGCCAAGAACAGTTGTGTACACCCAGGCTGGGAATCCCCGCTTAGTCCAGCACCTATCAGTCCCACGGGAAGAGCTGCCTCCTCCCCTTTTCCAGGCTGGAAGCAGGGAAGTAGGAAGGGACTGCAGGTGGGGTGGCTGCAGTCTCTTTCAGAGGAGGCTGTAAGCACCTCAGGCAACAAGGTGCTGTGGGGGTGCGGGGTGGGGTGCGCCTTACACTTCTCAAGAGAACCAACGCATGAGCAAGGGAGGCAGAGGCCGCGTCCTCACTTGAGGAGAGGCTAGCACTCTTAGCCTTGTACAGGAGGCGTGGCTACATGAGAGTATTACGCGGTCCGGGACCAGATTAAGAGCATTTTCAAAGGCCAGAGTCCTGTCAGATCAAAGAGAAAGAGGGAAGCCAGACAGAGAGGTCTGAAGGGCATCTGCCTTTCTTACAGGCTGGCCCCAGACCCGCCCCGGGAGCACGAGGGGAGGTGGGGGGTAGACAGCCCTAGCAGGAGCTCCCCTCACAGACTGTTCCGCTCAAAAACACGGCGACTTCCTGCGATTGCACAGAAAAGTGCAGAGTGTGGTGGCTGGGAGCTGAAAAGTGCCTCCTCAACAGATTTCACCCTCTACTGAAGGCCTGAACTCAGCACAAGTACAGCCAACTGCCTCCTGATCAAAGGTGTGTGTGTGTGTGTGTGTGTGCGCGCGCGCGCGCGCCCCCGCGCAAACGTGCACGGTATACTCATATGTATGCTTAAGTCTCAGCAAAGCCAGTGCTTCCAGCTGCCCGCCTGGCTTTTGCCAACCTAGGCTCACACAGCGATTAGGCAGACAATTTTGGGGGACAGCTGTGCTGGGGGGTAGTGCAGAGCCTGAGGAAGAAGCTCAGAGAAGTCGGTCAAAACCAGCAGCCACCCCCCCCCAACTCCGCCCTCCTCCAAATACTGACAGCTATGGATAATCACAAGGCACCATGGGACTCGGGGCCACTCACTCAGGCTAACAACTGGACAATCTGAACGTCAGTCTCAAGACAGCGACTCTTGCTCAACCTTGCCTGCAAACTCCGGGGCAGGAGACCCGAACTTAGGTCTCTCCTCCTTCAGATACTGACATTATTGGAAAAGAACTTCAAACTTTACGACCACAGAACCATAGTGACTCCAAAGCTTAAACACCTTTCTGGGACCTGGAATTTTCAGAGGCCATAAAGCCCCACCCCCAAATGAAAACAGCTGGTCCCTACAAACAGCCTCGGAGGGAGCTCGGTGTAGCAAGTGGACACAGGAAAGCAGTCCAGAGAAGACACTAGATATCCATACATTCCCGCAAAGGCCACACCCCACACAGGCTGTCACTTCCCAAGACTTCGCGGCCATCAGGTCAGACACCCAACAGGGCACACACTTCCCCCCCCCAACTTCAGGCAACAGTGGGACCCCAAACTCTTCCGACAGGGATAACGTAAATGAGAACTACATCCTCCGCTCCACGCTTGCACCCGCTACTAGACCCACCCTTTCCTCCCATTAGCTGGCAGAGCTGCCCCGGCTTCCTTCCAGCCACACACCCTTCTTCTCCCCTGGCTCTCAGGCTTTTCCGACTCAGCCAGGGTCACTCAGAAGGAAAGCCTCCTTCCCAGACAAGCAGGCTCGGCCCACCTAAGCTCCTCCCCTCGGCGTACTCCGACCGGTCTCTCAGTTTGGGCAAACTGGACCAGGCGTGGGACCTGGACCGGGAGCCCAAGAGCCTAGGAGGGATGCGTAAGCCAGGGGCTTTACCTTCCACCGCGGGAGGAACCTGCGGCGCGCCCCTGCAATGCCTCGGCCTCTGCCTCCGACTCACAGGTCCGTCAAACTTAAACACGACCCCGGATCCCGGCCCGACCTTCGCCGCCCGGATCTAGTCCTGCCTCCCGCTCAGACCGCCCGGTAGCGGGGCCTGGGCCCCCCGCCCCGGCCCAGCGTCAGCAGGAGCACCGAGTGACCTCATGCTGATGACTCAGCACGTCTCCGCTGGGCTCGCACGCGCGTGGCGAGCCCAAGCCGCTCAGCAGGGTCTCCCCGCCACCCTTGCCAGCCCGCGCGACCCCGCCCGCTCGGAAGCCGACGGACACCTGATGAGTCAGCAGCTCGGGGCGAGCCACCCCGCTGACCCCGGGGCCAGACGCGCGGACCTCGCCCTGCAATCGCGCCCCCCGCGGGGCACCCGGGGTCCGCCGCGCGCACGCCCGCTCCCAGTCTCGCCCTCGCCCGGTCCACCAGCTCCGGGGTGGCACCGGCGAAGAGCCGGCCGGCTTCCGACCGGCGGAGAAACCGAGGCACGCGCCGCCGTCGGGTGCGCCGCAACCCCGAGGCCAGGCCCCGCCGCCCGCCCCAGCCCCGCGCGCACTCACCACACTGCGGGGCCCGGGCGGGCCAAGGCGGGGCTGGGGCGGGGCCGCGCGCGCGCGCTCCCGGGGCTGCGCGGGGCCGGGGCGGGCGTGGAGGGGTCCGGGCCGGGGGCGTAGGGGGACTGGGCGCTCGCGCGGGCCGGGCCGAGCGCGCTAGGAAGGCCGGGCCGGACCGGGCTCAGAATCCGCCGCCGCCGCCGCCGCTCCTCAGACGTCACATGATGTTTGGTCACGTGGGTTCCATTCATGAAGCGGCGACGCGGCTGGCCCGAGCTTAAAGGGAAAGGCGCGGCGGCGACCCGCGAGGCGAGCGCGCCCCCAGCGCGCCTGCGCAGCCCCGCGCCGTCGTCCTTGGCAACCCGCCGCGCCCAGGCGACGTCTCGCGGGACTGGTTTCGGGGCTCGCCCGACGGAGCGAGTTCCTGCTGGGTCAGGTTTTGTCGCGGACCTGGACGCTGAGGTCTCACGCTTCCTGCAGATCTCCGCGCCAGCTCAGGCCGAGGTCTATGGGGACAGAACCTGCGTGGGTATTTTCGGTTTTGTTTGTTTTTGTTTTTCCACTTGGATACAGGTTTCGTTCAATAGCGAACACAGACTGGCTTTGAATTCCGGGCGATGCTCCTGCCTCTGCCTCCCGAGAGCCGGGATCGTAGATGAGCGCCACCACGCGGGGCCCTGGTTGCTGTTTTGATGGCGGGACACAGTGGTGTGATTTCTTACCCCATTCTGCTGCGGCTTCCTCTCGTTTCCAAAGGGTCAGATTGCTGTTGAGGAAGCACTGTCCAGACCCCAGCCCACGTTCCCAAAATGCCCCAGATGGCACTGGGCCCCGGAGGATGCTCACGGATGATCCTCGTCTCCACACACCTGCAGCTGTGGAGCATCTCTTTGGGTACCATGCGTGCTCTGTCATTAAGACTTGTGCACATCCCCAGCACCTACCCCCCATCTACAACTGCTTCCGGTGCATTCTGCCGCTATTCTTCCTGTGAAGAAACTTCGCGCTGCTGTTGAAAAAAATCCCGCAGAATGAAGTGAAAATAAAAGGTGAAAAGAAGGATAAGGGGAAAGATCAAGTTTTCATTCCTGTTTCGGAACTTTCTGCTTGGCCCTCCCTTCTCATGTGGAAAGCCAGGGAAAATAACTCATCGTGAAAGGCGGGTGACAGGGAAAAGGGGCAGGGGGGCTGTTCTTCGCGATTCACTGCCACTGAGTAACGGCTGAAGGCATGGCAGAAGCTAACCCAGGATCTTCTATTCCATTCTGCCAGCTTCCAGAAACTTTTATTTATTTATTT
>JAQHUG010000362.1:1829453-1841361 GCA_028555095.1 Dicrostonyx torquatus
CTTAGCAAGGGGGTTAAACAGGTGCAGTGGGAGCTACTGAACATCCAAGAATGCACCAGAGATTGGGGCTCCTCCGGTCCCTCTTCCAGTCCTATGCTGCCCTAGGAACACAATCAAAATGAGTTGAACAGCTTTTCCAATAAACAAGTCTCAGGATGAACTTCTGTTATTTTTTATTTAATTATTAAGAAAAAAATATGTTACAAAACAATATCATTCATCATATATTTCTTAATTTCCATTTTTTAAAAAAATTAAAGTAATAAAAAAGTCACTTTATAAAATAATACAAAAGAGCATGATCAGTTGGGGGCTAGGAGGGACTGTCTGAGCTGATGGGCTCAGGAATCCAGTGCTTGCTTTGCCCTGGCTCCCTCCCCAAATTGGGCTGGGGGCGAGGGAAACACATGTGGGGTGGGAAGGGTCCCCAGGTTGTGGCAGGGCTCAAAGAACACCACTCCTCTGACCAGGCCTCCTGAAGGCAGTGGGAGAATACAGACAGTCAGGCATCCACGCTCAGGTGGGTCCTAGGAGCGGCAGAAGGACTCGGAAGCAGAGCTGAGCTCCCCTGGGACAGCAAGTGGACCAGCCCCTCTGTACCACCTCTTCCTCCAAGCAGTCTAGTTCCCGCTACTCAATATCCCCAGCAGCTTGCTGGGCTCCATGCCCTGCTGCTGGGCCACCGTCTGCACATCGAAGCCCATGTGCATAAGGAACTGCGCCACGTTCATCTCTTGCCCTGTAAACTGGTCCCGGATGGTAGGGCACGAGGGATTGCAGTGGGGCCAGGGGCAACTGTCTACCAGGTGGAAGGGGCAGCCCTTCATGGGGGTTTTGCTGGCCTTATGGCTGTCATGGAAGCTTCGGTCCCAACAGTGCAGTGCCCGGGGCAGTGAGGTCCCCTTCACCTGGACATCTGTCCAGTAGCTGTGGAAAGAACCCAGGTGGGGTCACCGAGGCCTTCGCTGTCATTGTTGGGGGCTGCATTCCAACCCTGCCGCACGACTGGTGTAGTGGCTTGGGAGGGCTCAGGGGGGCTCGTCGAAAGACACCTACTGGTTTGAGAGGGGCCTATGGGCCTATGGAGTTAGGGTTACACATGCAAGCTACCTAAAACCCTGGGGGAACACTGACCTCCGGATGATGATCTCGTGTGAGAGGCAGGCGGGGGCAAAGCTGGCCCTGGTAGGGAGAAAATCAGCTTGAGTCCCACAGTTTGTCCTTTGCCAGATGACCACATACTCCACACCGACCCTTCCCCTTTGACCTCCAAAACCTGATGCAGGTACACCTCATCCAGCCAGAATCTGCTAGGCAGTCGCAGGAGGCTATCTTGAACACATGAATCTTTTCTTTTCCACTTGAGGCTGGGTCTCACATAGTCCAGATTAGCCTCAAGGTAGCCACGTATTCAAAGAATGACCTTGATTTCTTATCTTCTTCCTTCTGTCTCTCAGATGCTGGGGTTACTCCATGTGTGACATATGTGATGCATGTGTGACGTATGTGGTGCTGGGGATTAATTCCAGGGCTTTGTATATGCTGGGCAAGCCCTATGCCTGATGACCTCAGTGTGAGCCTTCTGTCTGTCTGTCTGTCTATCTATCTATCCATCCATCTATCATCTATCCATCCATCCATCTATCGTCTATCTATCATCTATCTATCTATCATTTATCTATCTATCATTCTATCTATCATCTATCTATCTATCCCTCCATCTATCAATCTATCCCTCCATTTATCATCTATCTATCTATCCATCCATCCATCGTCTATCTATCATCTATCTATCATCTATCTATCTATCATTTATCTATCATCTATCTATAACCTATCTATCATCTATCATCTATTTATCTATCTATCATCTATTTATCTATATATCATCTATCTATCATCTATCTATCATCTATCTATCTATCATCTATCTATCTGTCTGTCTATCTATCTATCTATCTATGGTCTCACTATGTGACTAGACTGGCCTTGAACTCACACAAGTTCACCTGCCTCTGCCTCCTAAGTGCCACCACCTCCATCCTCAGGACCTATATTTATTCAAATGGCTTGGAGAGACTCCATAAACCACCCAGCCCGAACCCCTTGCACACACTCACTGCACATCCTTGAGTGTGCCACGCAGTTCTCGGCCCAGATTCTGGATGTATAGCCATTGACCCTCCTGAACCGGCTGCCCCGTGAGATGTACATTATCCACGGTCAGCTGGGCCTCGTCGAAAAGCCACTGTACCACGAACACTGGACCTGGGGGGAAGATGTGGCTCAGTTTGGCCTGCCGGCCTCTGCTGTGGCCTCTGCTGTGGCCTCTGCTGTGGCCCTACTCCTAGCAAGCTCACAGACCAGCTGTGTTCCACACAGTCCAAGTTCTGGTCTTTCTTTGTTTGGAGAAGAACCCCAAGCCTTGAGCATGTTGGGTAAGCATATTACTCTTCAGTCCCGGTTTCTTCTTTAAAGCCCACTCTCTTTTTTTTTTTTTTGGTTTTTTTGAGACAGGGTTTCTCTGTGGCTTTGGAGCCTGCACTGGAACTTTCTCTGTGGCTTTGGAGCCTGCGCTGGAACTTTCTCTGTGGCTTTGGAGCCTGTGCTGGAACTAGCTCTTGTAGACCAGGCTGGTCTCGAACTCACAAAGATCCGCCTGCCTCTGCCTCCCAAGTGCTGGGATTAAGGCGTGGGCCACCACCACCTGACACCCACTCTCCTTCAAAGGACTCTTGAAAACCCACTTTTACTGTGGCCTGGCTCTCAGGGTCTCTCTCACTTAGATTTGGCGATGCTGTTCCCTGGCTTGGGACCTCACTATCCTTTGGAAAGTGGGGTTGGGGGAACTGTTTGGTGGCCTCAGAATACAGAAAGGAAGCATCTGAATTTGGCTCTGTTGCCATTGCAAACAGTGCTAGTTTGCTTGAGTGATAAAATCACGACAGTCCCAGGTAAGTAGGAACAACTGTTCACCCCGGGTGTAGGAATGCCTACTTTTGTGGAACAGAGTAAAAAGCCTGTCGTCTAACCTCTTTAATTTCAGGACTGGTGCATAATTCAGAATATCCCTCCCCTCCCCAAATGCCTCACTGAAGTGGCCACTCACAGCGCAGAGTCGGGTATACTTTGTAGCCGAAGAAGCAATTCCATTCCTCACCGTCCTTGAACTGGCGCTGACAGCGCTCTGGGACTACCCCGTTCCAGTACCTGCAACCACAATCACAAGGTAGGCTGTGATGCTAGGGTACTCTTCCCCTCAAGATGCTACCTCACTCCAGGCACTAGAGAGGGCTTGGGCATGGGGGCTGCCCTCCACCCACACCCCTGGCACCTGATGCCACGGCGGATGGCCTCTGTGGGTGCACAGTTGATAGTGTCAATGCAGTCCGATCGGCGATACTGTTTGTTGTCCAGGAACCAGCCTGAGTCAGCCAGGCCCCGCACCTGGATGGACGGGTAGCCCAACTCCTCCAGCAGCTCAGCCACGCGGTCTACATTCAACAGCACCCCGGTGCCCCCAGCGCTGAGGGAAGGCCAGACATGAGGCCAAGTGGCTGGAGAGAGGTGCTTGCTGTCCACCCAGAGCTGGCTCAGCCCCAGCTCTAGTCCTGAGCAAGGACTGCCTCTGAACAAAGCAAGCTGCCTGTCCATGGGCAAGACACGGGGGCCTCTGTCCCTCAAAGGTAAGTTCTGAGCATTGACCCATGGCTAAGATCGGCAGGACACAGAGCTGCTTCTCCTGTCCCTCTTTGTTCCTGGATCAGTTTCCTTATCCGAAGGAAAAGATAAAGTCCCGTGTCCAGGCACGCCTTCTGTGTTCTTTTTTTTTTTTTTTAAATGTATACAATATTCTGTCTGTGTGTATGTCTGCAGGCCAGAAGAGGGCACCAGACCTCGTTACAGATGGTTGTGAGCCACCATGTGGTTGCTGGGAATTGAACTCAGGACCTTTAGGAAGAGCAGGCAATGCTCTTAACCACTGAGCCATCTCTCCAGCCCGCCTTCTGTGTTCTTAATGGAATACAGTCACTGACCAGCAGGCGTCATCCCAGCCTACCCTGACACCGCGTCCTCAAGAAGAGACATCAGAACACAACGGACCACTAACCGACTATCTAGGTGGTAGGTGGCTGCAGCCCAACACCCTTTGGGGGGTGGGAGGGAGTCCAGAAGCATTTTCTAAACAGTTTCCAGCTCAAACACTCTGAACCCAGATCTCTAAGGTGCTCCGAATGAGGCCGACCTCCCTGCTCCTGCCTGCCAAGAAGGCTCTGTGCAGATAGATTCCAGGACTGTGAGCAGTTGGTTTCTGTTCGGATTCTTCCACCCCTACGCCACTCTACCCATGTCCTGTCACTGCCGCAACAGCCTCTTGCTCCCTCCACACAAAGTCCTCGTCCCTTGGTGCATTCCGCTTACCTGCTACCAGCCAACAGGAGCACCTTGGCCCCGCTCAGTCCCTTGCCCAGCAGCTCCCGCACCACCTCCTGGATGATCAGGGAGCCCATGAAGGCATACTCGTCTGTAAGGAAAAGGGGTCGCTTTAGGTGAAGCCGGACACAGGACGAGGTCTCCTACACCAGGAGGCAAGAAGAGGGGGTCTGGGCTCTCTCTGGGGATGGGGCAGACTGAGGAGGGAGGATCAAGGGCTTGAGGCCCTGCTTGGGGGGGGTCCCTCGGGGGCCAGGTGAGTCACAGACAAGCAGGAAACCCTAAGGCATGCTACAGAAAGCTTGAGAAAGTCTGTGTTTCCCTTCACCACCCTGCCCTGTCTCAAGGGGCTGGGAAGCCGGGGACTCACTCTTCTCAGGCTTGGGTGAAGCCCCACTCCAAACGTCACTGGAGCAGTAGGGGATGAAGCTGTAACAGGGATCAGGTAAGCCCGCCATGGCCCTCGGTTGCCCAAAGCTACCGTGAAAGGCCCCAAGAAAAATGCTGCCCGGGACAAGACCCACAGGAAGGACCCCCTCCCCAGGAAGTTCCCCCTAAGAAAGGAACTCCCTAGAGAAATCATCGTCCCAGGAAGGAAGACTACGAAGGATGCCTCCTAAAACAGGAAGGACCTTTAGGAAAGACCTCCCCAAGAGGACCCTCCAAAAAGGACCATCGCCCCCAGGAAGAACCAAGACCTCCACTAAAGACTACCCCATATATGACCCCCTACAAAGGCCAGCCCCCCCCCCCCAAGAAGGACCTACAGGACAGGGTTCCACAGGAAGGACCACTCCGGGAAAGACTCCCAGGAAGGAACCCCCACCAAGGGAAACCCATGTTCGCTTACACCATGTTGGCATTCCACCAGTGAGGGTTCTCCTCTGGCTGGGAGGATAGAATCCCAGTACCTGGGGAAACAGAGGCAGGGGGAAGGCAGGGATGGGCACTTCCTTCCTGATGGCCTCCACCAGGGAAGTGGGTGGGCCTTGGTCTGAACTGACATGCTAGGACGGATAGGGAATGGTGAGGAGGTGGCTGGACTTAGTTACCCAAGGAGTCACCATACCAAAAAGCAAGGATGAGCTCACTATAATTTCAGAAACTGGGGCCTGCCTGGGATCGGGTTCCAGGGGCGAACGGGTCCTTCCTAGAGGCCGAATTCCGCCACTTCCTGCAGACTGGCCAGTCTATCTTTGTGTTGCTGACCTGTGCGTGTGTGCGGCCAGTCTTTGGAGCTCATGAGACGCCGCATAGTGCTGTATCTGGAGTCGCAGTTCTCACGGTTGAAGCAATACCAGCCGCCTGCGGGCACAGGCACTAGGCTCGGTTCCGCGTCCAGAGGGAGCCCCTCGTGCACCACACACCTCAGCCCCTAGAACCTACCTTCCAGAAAGAGTAACCAGCGCCGACTGCCCTTGGACTCCTTCAAGTAGTAGCTGCAGGGAAGGCGCACAGAGCAGGCAGGCAGTTGGGGATACCTGAGCCACCGCCGTTCGCTACCCTCCACGCCCAAGCCCCTAATCCGCAGCCCTTTCCAAATCCGGTACCGAAAGGGTCATTCCACCTGTTGCCTGGAGCTCACCGCGGCCGCACGGGGGCGCCCGCGGCCAATGGCAAACTGAACGCAAAGCCTAGTGGAACCCGGCTGATTCCCCCGAGGTGGCGATAGTGAGGAGGGGGGGAAAAGAAGGGCCGTCTCGTCCGTGGAAAATTCCCACAGCCCGCCCCGCAAGGGCCCTATGTTAACCCTGGCGCGGATGACAGCCGAGGAGAGACGCTCCCGGGAACGCAGTGGCGTTTGCATAGTGAGAAATGCCAGGGCTAGAGGCCTGTAAACCGGTAGGGGTAGGGGAGCGCGGCGAGATGCGGGGAGCCTCTGAGGCGGTGTCACCGCCTTCCTATCAAGGCCCAGGCTGGCATCGATCAGCTGAGCGCGCGGGCACCCACAGTCCCTTCCTACCTCCCAGCTTCACCTGTGTTCTCTATCTACTCCAAAGCTGAGTGCGTGTGTGAATGCTACACCTGGGGCCTTCGGTCCTTCCTGGGCCCCCTCCTTGCTCCCGTGCTCACATTCCTGACTGTCCCGAACCAATCTGGTATGCACAGGGGAACCCTGAGACAGGAACCTCCTGTCCCTTAGTGTTGTCTCTTTCTATTGGAGTTAGGGTCACTCTAGAACTGCAGTCTCTTTCTGTCCGAGGACCTGAACACAAAGGCGGGTGCACGGTGGCCAAAGGGTCAGCACCGGCGCTGGCCTCAGGTCAGGGCTTCAAGAGCTGCCCCCTCCCCCACTTTGGGAGGCACCGAGCCAGGCCCTCCCCAGGGCCAACAGCGTGGGACTCCCGAATGGAACCCTTTCCTCTGGGGGACCAGATCTGCCCTTGAAAATAGGGAGGGTCCAGCGCAGTCTCCGCGTTAGTGCGCGCGCAGGAAGGCAGAGGATGCGGGCGCCGCGAGCGATGGGACGGGCGGCAAGCTAGGCGCGGGGCACCGGCGGGGCCAGCCAAGCAGGGCCGACGGCCTCCCGGGGTCATGCCCAGCGCCGGCCTTACCCGGCGGGGCTGCCGTCATTGCAGGTCACCGATGTGTTCAATAGGAGGTGAAGGCGCAGGTCCTCGTTGAGCTGCTGCGCAGAGCAGGGGTACAGGGATTGTGCTAGGCTCTTGACTTGCGCCATAAAGCTGTCCATGTTGCCCTCCACGGCCGTGAAGTCCAGCGGGAAGCTCTCCACCGGCTGCCCGGCGCCCGGCGCCACCTCAGCCCGCTGCGGGGGCGGCGGCGGGGGCGGCGGCTGGGGAGGCTGCTGGCCACGGCGCCGCCAGGTCTTCCTGCCCTCGCTGCCCCCGACCCAGTGCAGCAGGCCCAGCAGTAGCAGCACGCGCACCTCTCCGCCCATGGCAATGTCACTCCGGCCTGTGGCCACCTGCGGAGAGCGGGCGGCTGTGAGGAGTCAGCGGCTTGGGGCGCCGGGCCAGGGGGCACGCGGGCCACTGCTGCTCCTCGGCCCCGGCTGCCGCGCGTTGCTCCTGCTCTGGGCGGCGGGGCCGGCTCTCGGCGTCGAGGCTCTGGAGTCAGGCGCCACCGGTCTCCGCAGCTCGGGCTACGCGCGTAGCCGGCCGAGGGCAACGCAGAGAGTCTGGGTGCGCTGGCTCGGGCCCGCGCCAATGAGCAGCGGGGGACGAGCTGGGCGTAGTTTGCGGGGGCCGCGGCTGCCCGGGTGCCCGCGCGTTAGAAGTGCCGCCGCCGCCCGGGCGCGGCAGGGGGGAGGGGGCTGCGCTCACTCTTTTCTTGGCGGAGGTTTAGCCTTTTCTTCCCAAACCACAAGCCTGACGGAGGGGCCTGGACTAACCCGTTGCGGCCGCCGGAGGCGCTCCCGGCCCGGCTCCGTGGGGGGCAGCGCGGCCGGGCTGGCCCCGGGCAGCTCCATTCTCCGCGGCCAGCCCGGCGCCGCTACCCCCGCCCTTGGAGCGGCCCGGCGGCCGGGAGGAAGAGGCCTTTCCGCATCGGGGGCGCTCTGCCCGCTGCGCAGCTGCTGAGCCCGACGGGCCAAGGCTCAGGGTGCGAGCGTTCACCTGGAGCCGCCGGGGCCTTCCCTCCCGCGCCCAAGCCCAGTGCATTCTTGGGAGACTCGCACTCGGGTCCCCTCCGCACGCTTCGCACCGCCTGGAGTCCTGCGCTCACCGTAGATCCTCGTAGTTGCTCAGCTGCGCTGATCCTGCTGGTGCGTCCGACAGCGCTGCGCTCCCTCTCTGGCGCTGGCGCAGAGCCGCCCGAGACTTTTATCCAGCGGGGCCCCCGGGATCAAAGCGGCGGCGGACACAGGGCTCCGCGCCGAGGGGCTGGTAGTAGCGGCGCAGGCGGGGGCCCTCTGCAAGCAGCGGACAGGTGGGGCCCAAGGCCCGGCTTTTCGGGGTCGACCTGCTGGAAAGATCGGGCGTGTGAACTCAGCCCGCGGAAGAATCTCCCTATCCGGTGCCGGTGTTGGAGCCCGCAGATGTTAGGAGATGTAGGTCAGAGGCAGTGCTGGGACTTAACGAGGTTGGTAGGCCTTGGTAAAGTCCCTTGCTGCTGCACCCCATGAAGAAGACCCCTAAGAACCTCTCCCTGCCTCCACTGGAGGAGAAGAGGGCTGAGGATCGGAGAAGTCGCCAGCTTGGAGACCTCCCTGCACCTACCAAGTCATCTCACCTAATGTGCCCACCTCCCCTACACATCCCAAGGCTCAGGTGACCAGCAGTAATGAAATCCCCGTCAGAAATCAAAACCAGGAGCCAACTGTGGCGTGCACAGAAGGCAAGGAGATTGCTGCAGGTTTTAAGCCAGCCATGGCGACACAGTGAGCCTCTAATGTTCTAATAAATGGATAAATAATCAAAGTTGGGGGAGCCGGACTGGTGATGATGGTAGCAGTGGTCAAACTAAATGCACAAAACCAAACACACCCGCCCTAGGTGCGCCGCAAGCCAGCCACTAGGTTTCCTTTGCCTCCTGCCTGCAGTCTGGCAGCTTTTTCTAGAAACAGGAAACACACCTGCCTTACAGGACACGGGTCCAAACCTTGGGCAGGGCTTCAGTTGCCCACATGCTAATTCATGGTAGGAGAAGCCTGCTTCATCCAGTGGGTATCCGCTGCACCTCCTAGGCAGGAATCTGGGGAGGAGCCGGGAAGACACCACCACCGGGGCCGCAGGGCCAGCCTGCAATCGTTCTCCTGTCTGATAGCTGCAGAAAGCAAGTGCCCAGTCTACCTTGGTATACAGTAGGCCGGCTATCCCGGTATACAGTGCGAAGCCAAAGGGAAGGCTAAACTGCAGAACCCAAAATGAGGCTGCCTGGAAGTCATATACACCGGTCCATCCACAGGCACCTGGTGCAAATGTGCGTTCTGCTTCCAGATGGAAACTGAATGCAGAGAAGCTGAGAGATGGACCAAGCTCTGCTCATTCAGAAATTCATCTGGGGTGGAGAGATGGCCCAGCAGGTAAGAGCACTTGCTGCTCTTGCAAAGAAACCCAAGTTTCATTTCCAGAACCCACATGGTGGCTCACAACTGTCTGTAATTCTAGTTCCAGAGAATACAAAGCCCTCCTCTGGTCTCCTTGGGCACCAGGCACACACATGGTACACAGATATACGTGCAGGCAAAGCACTCATGCACATACAAATAATAATAAAATAAGTTTAAAAAAAAAAGAGGACCAGGTGGTGGTAGTGCATACCTTTAATCTCAACACTTGGGAGCAGATCTCTGTGAGTTCAAGGCCAGCCTGTTCTCAGAGCTAGTTACAGGACAGTCAAGGCTACACAAAGAAACTGCCTCGAAAAAGGAAGGAAAAAAGGAAGGAAAAAGACATCCACATTTGCTATCTCTCTATTGTTGGATCAACTTAGTCTGTGCTTGAGCCTGGCCCTGGGCAGCAGTTTCATAGTTCTGAGATGTTCTTTTAAGCCCTTGTCTTCAGTAGCCGAGGCTGACTCAGGGTAGAGAGAAGCACTGAGCAAAACCTACACTAGAAGACTTCTAGTCAAGGAGCCCATTAGTCCAAGTCTCAGCAGAGAAGTGCTAACTTTCAGCTGGGAGACATGGCTGCACCGAGCATGGCTGCATGCAAGGCATGGCTGCACCAGGGCTAGGCTGCACTGGGCATGACTGCACAGGGCTAGGCTGCACTAGGCATGACTGCACAGGTTAAGCTGCACAGGGCATGGTTGCACAGGACATGGCTGCATGGGGCTAAGCAGCATGGGGCATGGCTGCACAGGGGTAGGCTGCACCAGGTATGGCTATGCAGGGCATGACTGCACAGGACATGGCTGCACAGGGCTAGGTAGCACTGGGCATAGCTATACAGTGCTAAGTTGCACAGCACATGGCTGCACAGGGCATGCCTGCACATTGGGCATGGCTGCACAGGGATAAGCTACATTGGTCATGGCTGTACAGGACATGACTGCACAGGGTTAGGCTGCACCAGGCATGGCTGTACGTTGCATGCACAGGACTAGATTGCACACTGTCCTGGCCCCAAGCCATTTCCTGATGGGAAGATTTTGGGCAGTGCCTGTGACCTCTCTCTGTGCCTCCGTTTCCTATTCTTTAAAGCGAAGCAGTGACCGTACCTCCGTCGGAGGGTTGTTGTGGGATTACAGGAGCCCATGCATGAAAGTGCTCCGCGGGGTGGTGGTTATGATTGCCAAAGAAATTCCAGAACAAGCCAACGACCTGCATATTCTTCTCTCTGGCCTTTGCTGTAGCGTGATTTAGCCTGCACATCGAACCATAATGAGTTTGTGTTTGGTTTATTTAACACTATTAGCAGAAACAAAAAGGGGGTTCCAACCAAAACTCCCCGTAACAACTGCCCTCACTGTCAGTCTTCCCTCTTTCTCTGTCTAAAGTGTCCACAACAGCCCTTCTCTCACCTTAATCAGCTTTCATATACCCCCACGGCCTACTGTGGGTGTCTTCTGCACCAGAATTTCCCATACCGTAAATGTGGGGAAGTCACCCCAGAGCTCAGATCTTTTCCGTTTGCCTCTACCGGAACTAGAGGCCACGGGAACCCTCGCGACTGTATGAAAGCCCCCTCAGTGCTGGACTGGATGCCGCCTCATGGCGACGTGAGTGGGTCTTAGCAATAACATGCAAAGTAACAAGAGTTGGCGAGGACAGGAAGCTGGAGCTCTGTGGACTGCTGAGGGTGGTACAGACTGGTACAGCTGCTACAGAAGACAATTGAGTGACTCCTCTGTAAGTCAAACACAAATTCACCATAGGACCCAACAGTTCCGCTCCTAGGTATAGTCTCCAAAGAATTAGAAACAGGTGTTCAGACAAAAGCTGGTACACGAGTGTTCAGAGCGGCCCAGTTCTCAATGGCTAAAAGGTGGAAGCCGCTCAAAAGCCCACCAATGTGGTTTATCTCCACAATGGGATCTATTTAAGCTATAAAAAGAAAACTCTGACCTACGTTACAGTCCTTAAAAACACTATGCCGAATGAAATAACCCAGACACAAAGGGCATACACTGTACGGTTCCATTGATATGAAATATCTAGGATGGGAGACTCCACAGGGACAAAAGCCCCACTGGAGGCCACCAGGAGACTGGAAGAATAGGGAATTACGGAGTGACTGTTAACAGGCGCGTGATTTATCTTTAAGGAGTGATAAAAACGTTCTGAAACTGTGGTGATGGCTGCATCCATTGTAGGTCTACTGAATGATGTGGCTTTGGGACACTTCAAAAGATTAGATCCATGTTGCTTGAATTTTGCCTTTAAAAAAAAAAAAACACAACCCGGGTTGGAGAGATGGCTCAGAGCTTAAGAGCATTGCCTGCTCTTCCAAAGGTCCTGAGTTCAATTCCCAGCAACCACATGGTGGCTCACAACCATCTATAATGGGGTCTGGTGCCCTCTTCTGGCCTGCAGGCATACACACAGACAGACTATTGTATACATAATAAA
>JAQHUG010000362.1:1848462-1866426 GCA_028555095.1 Dicrostonyx torquatus
TTTTTTTTTTTTTTGGGTTTTCGAGACAGGGTTTCTCTGTAGCTTTGGAGCCACAGCTGGATCTTATGGGGATTTTCTGATTTTTCTCAACTGAGATGCCCATCTTTCAGATGGCTCTAGCTGGTGGCCAAGTTGTTACGAAACCAGCCAGGACAAATGTCAAGAAACCAAATGAAAAGAACTCATTCCTCAACTGGTGCTAAAACTGTTTCATAAATAAATTTGTGGAAAACATGGCATTTTTAGTCTTAAAGAACTAGCCCAGAGCTGACTTATTTACTCTACCAGGAACAAGGGACCTTGATCGTGGAGGACTCTGACCTTATCTTGACCAGGTAAGTGGTCAAATTCACATATTCACTTTCAGGACAAACTGATGGACTGTCTCTCCTGATGGTCTTGCCATCTTTGTCACCTCCCCCTCGAAATGTGCTGCCAGAGGATTCGAACTGTGGAACAGTTGAAAGAAAACGGGTTTGAGTTTCTTTAAAAAAAAAAAAAATCAAGAGAAATTTACCAAACGGATTAGACAAAGTGAGAGGCTCAGTGAAGGTCTGAGGTTGCACAGAACATATAGACGCTCCCATTCTTTTCCTCCTGCTTGTTGATACACAGGTGTGACACAGATGTAGCATTTATAGGAAGGCATGCCAGCACCCACACACAGGTGTTGCAAGCTTAAGCAAGGGCTGATGTTTCCCCTCCAGAGCCTGCACCTGAACTCTGTCAGGACACTGTGGAGCAGGTGGAGAAAATCAAGCCGACTGACAGAGGCTCAGAGCTAGGCAGCTGAGCTGTGGTTCAGAATGACATTTAAGATTCAGCTGAGCCCAGGGTATCGGGTGGGGGAGGGGGGAATAATGTGTGTGGGGGACACACACACATAGAAATGAAACTCATGTGTTGGGGACTGAGGCTGGTACCTGGCTGGAGAGTCAGGGTGACCTGTTTTTCCCAGATCTGGCGTTTGCGGTCTGAACCATGAGGCCAGCTACCATCCTGATCTGGCACCTCAGGGCTGCAGTGGGTTCCTTGGTAACTTTTGCTCAGTATGGGACTTGGCCAGGGGAAACCAGTTCACCAGGCACCTGAGCCCAAGTTAAAAAAAAAAAAATGGAGCCTAGTCGGTGTTTCTGGGGTGTGTGTTAATTTATTCACTGTCAGATTTAGAGGTCTTTACAATTCCCAGGACCACAAGCATTTCATTCCCCTTCCAATCATGGTGGCAAGTCAAGAGAGGGCCTGCCATCAGCAAGATGAACCTGACTTCTATCCCTTAGGTCCACAAGGCAGAAGGAGAGAACAGACTCTTGTCAAGTTCTCTGACATCCACACAAGTACCATGGCGTGTCTGTACCTAGTCTTTCACATATACGCAATAAAAAATGCATAAGTGAGCCGGGCAGTGGTGGTGCACGTCTTTAATCCCAGCACTCGGGGGGCAGAAGCAAGTGGATCTCTGTGAGTTTGAGACCAGCCTGGTCTATAAGAGCTAATTCCAGGATAGGCTCCAAAAGCTACAGAGAAACCCTGTCTCGAAAAAACCAAAAAATAAAAATTAAAAAAAAATGTATAAGTGTAACTATGATTATTGGTGTTTCAAGACAGGGTTTGTGTACCCGTGGCTGTCCTGGAACTTGCTTTGTAGACCAGCCTGACCTGGAACTCAGGGGTCAGCTTGTCTCTGCCTCCCAAGCACTTGGGGAGGACCAGCACCGGGGTGCCTGTCACCATGGTGAAAATGATCACAGGGACATCTGAGAAGTTGGGGTAGGAAGGACCAGCGCTCATCGGAGTGGCTGCAAAGAAGGCCAACCGTGGCGTGGGTATATCTAGCACTTGGTGGCAGACAGGTGGCTGCAGGACCCCAGGCTGGCCGCAGGCAACGTAGCTTTCTTGCAGGCAGTCTCCAGAGCGTGACGGATCCTGGGACCCTGGGCGCGGGATGAAGAGGCAGTGCCCCTGGCCGCAGTGTGCGCCTCCCACACCAAAGAGCCCTTTAGGCCACGCCATAGCGACCAGTGTGCCCGCCTGCTCCGCAACGAGGCAGAGCCAGGGACCTGACCAGGGCGCCGGGGGAGGAGTCTGGGACGGGGCGGAGCCAACTGGGGCTCCGCCCCCCGAGGCCGCGTGGTCGTGCGTCCCGGCTGTTGCGGATAAAGTAGTTTGAGGCGAGGCGGCCGCGGTCACGTGAGCGGAAGATGGCGGCCCCGGCGGGCGGCGGGGGATCCGCGGTGTCGGTGCTGGCCCCAAACGGGCGGCGCCACACGGTGAAGGTGACGCCGAGCACCGTACTGCTGCAGGTGCGGCCGCCGGCTCGGGTGGGGAACGGGCGGACGGGTAAACGGGCTGAGGGACCGAGGTGGCCGCGCCCGGGCCCGCCCCTGCGGTTGCTCCCCGGGGCTGCGGGGCGGGGGCGGGGCCGGGCCCTGGGGGGCGGTGCTTGAGGCAGCCAATGGGTGCCTTTCGCGCGGCTGTCCGCCCCATTCCGTGGCTGGGTTCCGTGGCTGGGTCTCGGGGGCGGGGCGGGATGCTCGGAGGCGCCTTTCCTGAGCCTGGGGGCGGCTGGGGACCTCACCCCCAGGCCGTGCTGCTGCTGGAGACCCGGAGTCTTCGGCGCTTTTCCGAGTTCAGCCTCCTCGGTCACCGGGAAGAGGGGTGTCCCTGCCTGCTCCGCTCAGGGGCGTCCCTCCGGACCCTGGCTCGGCCTCGTCCGTGTGCCCGGAAGTGAATTTTGCTAAGTCATTCACTGCTCGCTGCTTGTGACCTCGTATGAATCACACACCTGTTTATTGAACCTGTGTTGTTAGGTTGCAAAAGCGCATACTATTCGGATCTGTGTCAGGAGCTCACTGAATGGGGAACACAGTTCCAACATGAGGTTCTATACAGTACCTAATACAGCCCCACAACCCTCTGGCAGGACCCATTTGGAGTTGGGCTCATGCAGCAGTTGCAAAGAGGTCCGCCAGGCCCCAGAGTGAGACGAGAGATATAAAGTAGTCCCTGAAAGGCGGCTATCTGTGGTTAGCCGCCACCTAGAACCCAGAACTTGGGACCAGGGATGGACAGGCTGTGCCACAGTTTGGGGAGTAAGTCAGGAAGGCGTCCCCTGGAGGAAGGGGAAACCCCGACAGAATTTTTAGGCACGGTTTGCTAAGCCTTGTTGAGTGGGATGGTTGGTGGGCTGGCCTATGTGCCTGCCATGTGAGTTGTCTGGTCCACATAGGTTTTACTGTCCGTTTGTCCCCTAGGTATTGGAGGACACATGCCGACGGCAGGACTTCAACCCCAGTGAATATGATCTGAAGTGAGTTTACTCAGGCCCAGTTGTGGGCTTCCCAATCGCTCTGGTCCTTTTCTCAACACACAGACTGTCTCTGCTTTGAAAAAGCTCCCTTGGGTAGTTTATTTATTTATTTGTTTTTCGAGACAGGGCTTCTCTGTGGCTTTGGAGCCTGTCCTGGAACTAGCTCTTGTAGACCAGGCTGGTCTCGAACTCACAAAGATCCGCCTGCCTCTTCCTCCCGAGTGCTGGGATTAAAGGCGTGCGCCACCACCACCGCCCGGCCCTTGGGTAGTTTAAAAGAAGTTTGTTCTTACCCAGTTCAGAAGGCCAAGTCCAAAATCTAAGTGTCAGTATGAGTATACTCCGGATGTTCTAAGGGGAGAGATTTTTTTTTATTTCTTTCAGCTTCTGGCTGTCCAGGTGTCCTTTGGCTTCTGATTACATCACTACAGCTTCTGCCATCTCTTGGTGTGCTATGAGGACACAAGGCACTGGGTGTAGGGTCCTCTGGTTCGTCCAGGATGACCTCTTTTGATGTCCTCCCTTAACTTAACATCAATAAATACCTGTATCAGGGGCTGGAGAGATGTAGTTCTCCCCATCTGATTCTCTGTGGGGGCAGGCCCTCCACCAGGTCCTCAGGGCTGAGGCCGCAGGAGGGCGCATTTCATGCTTGGTATCTCCCCTTTGAGACAGACGCGTTTTCTCAAGAGCCCACTCTCCTGACTTTTTTTTTTTTTTTTTTTTGGTTTTTCGAGACAGGGTTTCTCTGTGGCTTTGGAGCCTGTCCTGGAACTAGCTCTTGTAGACCAGGCTGGCCTCGAACTCACAAAGATCCGCCTGCCTCTGCCTCCCGAGTGCTGGGATTAAAGGCATGCGCCACCACAGCCCGGCTTCTCCTGACCTTTTCCACACCGTATTCTGAGCTTTCTAGGAAGACGTTTCTTTGCAAAGATACCTGCATCAGGCCATTGCAGGCTCCAGCTCCCATTCTGGTCATCTAAGAATCACGGAACATGTGCTCCGAGTGGCCAGGATACCCTGCCACAAAGCCTTGTGTCAGCTCTGTTCCGTTAACCTGCCATGGTCCACATAATGGTGTCTGGTTGGAGTAATGATTATAATTTGAGTCAGTTCCTCTACAACACTGCATTAGCTTTGCCCTAGCCTCTCCTTTCCATCCGCTGGCTGTAATTTGTTTGAGAAGTGCTGCCACTGCCCTGGCTGGTGCCCGGCAGTAAACATAGTGAGGGGCCTTCTCTCTGCCCGCCGCGCACTGCTGTCAGCGCGCAGGCCTGCTGTCCTGGTCTGCGCTAGCATTGTCTATGGCAGCTTGTAGTTTTGAGCTGTGCCGAGGACCGGATCAACAGTGTCTCATCCTCAGTTCTGCTTTTATCTCTCTGTTTTCTTTTTCTTTTTTTTTTTAAAAAATACTTATTTATTTATTATGTATACAATATTCTGTCTGTGTGTATGTCTGGAGGCCAGAAGAGAGCACCAGACCTCATTACTGATGGCTGTCAGCCACCATGTGGTTGCTGGGAATTGAACTCAGGACCTTTGGAAGAGCAGGCAGTGCTCTTAACCACTGAGTCATCTCTCCAGCCCCTGTTTTCTTTTTCTTTTGCGAGACAGGGTCTCACCATCTCTGGCTGAACTGGAATTCATTGTATAGCCCAGGCTGGCTTTGAGCTCACAGAGATCCTCCTGCTTTTACCTCCTGAGTATTGGGATTAAAGACGTTGCCCCCACACCTGGCTCATTCTCAGTTCTTCCAAATACCCTTGGACTTTATAATAGGTCACAGGCCCCAAAACTGCTATTCCCAACAGCGTCTAGTCATGTTCTATATTCAAGAGTGGTTGGCGATAAACCATATTTTCAAATTTTATACAAATGTATCTATCCAGTTCTGTAGTTTCCTCCTGTATGTTCTTTAAAACAGAGTCAGAGTCTGAGCCCTGTTGTCCTCCATAGTCCTCAAGTGGCCCCTGCACGTCCTCTAGGCAAGGCTGTGCCACTTTGTGCAGGGTGTGAGCTGTAGGGTGGGTGGTCGTTCTCATTCCCAGAGAAGGAACAAGGTTTAGGAAGGTGGCTGGGTAGGCCTGCGGCGCTTTCCCCAGCTTTTCCCGTTGACCAAGCTTCTCTCCCTGCTTGCCTGCTCTTCTCATCCAAGGGGCAGGTAATGGCCTCTTGGTGACTCATCCTGTGTTGCCAGGAGCCATGCATCAAGATCCAAGTGTCACCTTTGTGTGTCCTGAACTGTCATTGACTCCCCAGTTTTGAACTGAGCTGTCTGGAACGGGCAAACATCTTGGAGGCTGTTTCCAAAATAATGCCTGAGTCTCCATTGATGCTTCTAGATCTCTTGGTCCTTCGGTGCTTCCGAGAAGCCATTTGTTTGAAGCCCCACAAGCCCCTGGAGCCTCCCTGCACACTAACCCCTCGTGGTGTAAGGCGGAGAGGGGGTGACTAATGTGACTTTGTGTCTTGTCTGGTTTCACTCTGAATTTCTGTAAGGACATCGGACTGGGCCGTCCCAGAGGCGGGTCTCCTGAGCTTGTTTCATGCTCCTCTGGATGGAGCAGGCGGGAGTGATGGGAGCGGCTTTCTTGGACTGGCATATATTTCCTGGGCCAGAGCAGCACTGGCTACTGGAACGAAAGGATTCTTAGGTGGGATTTTATTGGTCTTGCTTGAGACAACTTTCTTTTTTCTTCTTATTTTATACCTAATTGTGTATGGCCCATGCATGCCCTCTGTGGAGGTCAGGACGGCTTGCTGAAGTCAATTCTCTTCTGTTACCAGCTGCCTGTCACCCATCACGTAGGGATTTTTATGGGTCAAGATTTTCAAAAGTCCAAGCTGGCCTCCAATTCTCTACCTACTCAAGACGATCTTGAACTCCTGATCCTTGTGTGTCTACCGTCTAAGTACTGGGGTTACAGGCATGTAATCAGTGCTGGGGATTGAACCCAGGGCCTCATGCATATTAGGCAAACACTCTACCAACTGAGCCACATTCCTGAGGGTCCGTTCTCAGGCCAGCATCCGCTACAGTATCTCTAGGTGCCACCTTCACCTTTGGGCAGGCTCATCCTGTTGTGTCCCCTCCGTACCCTGCCAGTCCTGTGCCTCTCTAAAGCTCCCTGTAGTCTACGACTTCACCTCTTGTTTCTAAGTCCTGAGTCTGTCTCTGGGAGCTGAGGGGGCAGTCGGCATGGCTGCGTCTTCAGGGATGTCTGTGTCTGTTCTGCAGGTTTCAGAGGACTGTGCTTGACCTCTCTCTCCAGTGGAGATTTGCCAACCTGCCTAACAATGCCAAGCTGGAGATGGTGCCTGCGTCCCGCAGCCGTGAGGGGCCTGAGAACATGGTAGGTGTCCAGCTGTGATGCGCAATGGCACTGCTTCTCTGCCTCTGCCGGCGTTGTGGAGCAGGGGATGGCACATGCAGTGGGCTGAATGGAAGCTGTGCCGAAGCTTTGCCCACAGGTCTGAGAAGCACTGGAGGTCAAGACAAGTCCTGCGGTCCGTTCTGCCTTCCTCAGTTAAGCCAGTGCTATATTTTCTACTTGAATAACTCAGGACTGGGAGTGAACATTTTCTTCCTCATGCAGGTGTCTTGTGTGCGTTGTTTTGTGTTTTGGTTTTGCTGGGAACACTGTACCAGGTGGATGTTTCTGGTCAGAGATCCTGAACTGCTGTACGGACGTGGCTGACAGACACTTGCTTCTCCCTCAGCCTCCCTAGAGCTCTTGCTGGGCCTCAGCTGCAGCTTTGCCACCTGCTGACATGGTCTAGAGCAGCTGCAACCCCTTGGGGAACCAAGTGACACTTTCACAGGGGTCACATACTAGATGTCCTGCATATCACATATTTACATTATGATCTATAACATGGCAAATCTGTGGTTATGAAGTAACGATGGAATAGTTTTATGGTTGTGGGTCAGCTCCACATGCGGCACTATGTTAATGAGTCGCAGCATTAGGAAGGTTGAGGACCACTGCTGGAGGGGGTTGTAGCTCATGTGTTTGCTCCTCGTTGAAGATATGGTTGCTATGAGACATACAAAAGTGGTATGTCAGTAATAAACAGAACTTTAGAAAACACCAGGTATCAGTCCTCTGTGCTGTGCAATAATCTGCCCTGCTCCTGTCTCACAGGATGCTGTCACAGGCTGGGTCGGGAAGCAGGAGAGGCTGGGGGTAGTGGTAAAGGGGGCATTTCCGTGATGGCTCACTGATGTGCAGCCATTTCCTTGGTGATGCAGCCCTCCTGGGAAGCCCCCTCAGGCATCACACCCCTCCTCCCTCCTCGGTATTTGTGTCCAGGAGGTGGGGAGGGCCTGGCTCTGGGAATCTGGGTCTGCTGGGATAGTGTTTCTTCCTAATGCGGAGCTAACCTCTCACCTCTCCAGGTTCGAATTGCATTACAGCTGGATGATGGCTCCAGGTTGCAGGACACTTTTTGTTCCCGCCAGACACTCTGGGAGCTCCTCAGCCATTTTGTACAGACCAGGTGAGCTCTGGCAGGCAGATTCCAGGCTCTTTCCCGCCCCCTCCTGGCCGAGGTCTGAAACCCACACTGTGCTTCTGGCTCTGGCTTTTGCAGTCCTGACTGAATGGAGGTGCGCGGTTGAGGTCTTGGCAGCTCAGCTTCCAGGCCTGCTGGCCTTTTGTCCTCCAAAGAGAGCAGAGGTGTTCCTCCATCTTTATGGGGACTCAAAAGATCCCAAGGACTGATGAACTGCAGAGGGAAATGAAATGTCTCCCCGTGCCTGTGTAAGATCTGTGTTTTGAGGATCCTTGATTAGAATGAGCTTGTTGCCGTGGCATTGCTTTATACAATGAGTTCTTCTGATAATAGTTATGAATGTTAATAGCTCCCATGCTATTCTCAAGTGTGTAAATAGTATTTGAGTGCTCTCTGTGGGATGGGGGTCTGTCAGCTTTTTTTGTTGTTGTTGTTATTGTTGCTTTTTTTTTCTTTCTTCAAGACATGGTTTCTCAGTGTAGCCCTGACTGTCCTGGAACTTGCTCCATAGACCAGGCAAGCCTTGAACTCAGAGATCAGCTTCCCTCTGCCTCCTGAGTAGTGAGATTAAAGGCGCGCACGCACACACGCGCGCACACACACACACACACACACACACACACACACACACACACACACACCCTACCACAAGTCTGACCAGCAGGCTAGAAGGAGTATATCTGCTGTATGACTGTAGGTGAGTTGCTGCCCTTCCTGGGTCTGCGCCCTCATTTGGGCCATGGCTGCGTATGGACAAAGTAGGCTAATGTGTCTGGTGCAGCAAGATGTGGCCTGGCACAGTGCTCTGTGTGGATCTGGTGCCCACGGTGGCCCCACAGGTGAAGTGTGCCTGGCTGAAGCAGCACCTGACTGCGGTGGACAGAGAATGCCGAGCTGTCCCGATGAGTGCGGCACGAGGTCTACAGGTTCTGTTCTCTAAGACACTGGTGTCAGCACCCCAGTGGCCATGGGACTTGAAGCCAGGTCTGAAGTGGATTTAGGAATGAGTTAGGGGAGTTGAGATGGCTCAGTGGTTACAAGCACTGGGTGCTCTTTCAGAGGACGAGTTCAGTTCCCGATACCTGATGATAGCTCAGGACTGTAACTCCAGTTCCAGGGGACCCGACACCCTCACACAGACAGACTTAACACAGACATATATTTAGGCAAACACCAATGCATATAAGATAGGAATAAGTTAATTATTTAAAGACTAATTGAGTTGAAGTTAGATGTGAGCAGCTATGTGAATATGAAGTCCATGTGATGGCCGGGGAGAGTTGGTGGCTGTGTTGGGCAGGAACTCCAGAACTTGTCATGTCCTTAGAGTGCTGGTGAGATCACAGACACAGCTGGTTAAAAAGGATCACTCAGGCTGCGGATTTAGTTCAGTGGGGAGCATTTACCACTTGTGACTAAGACCCTGAGTTTGATACCTAGTAACATGTATGTGCATGAGGGCACACACACCCAAAGCGCATTCTAATGCTAGACATGGCTTCTGTCCATAATTCAGGACACTGAGGCAGGAGGCTTGTGAGTTTGAGGCCATCCTGTGTTACACAGTGAGTTACTGACCAGCTTGGGCTATATAGTGTGACCTTGTCTCCCAAAACAGGATGAAGAAGGCAGGAAGGCAGGCTGCCTGGAAGGGGTTGTTGGAATAGGAACACAGCAGCCGCTGGGGCCACCTCAGTGTCAGGGTTGTCCCTCAGCCGCAATTACAGGTCACCTGGCTAGAGTCCTGCCGCAGCTGCGTGGGCTCCTCCCCATGGTGGCTGTGGGTATTGACTAACCGAGCACGGGAGAATGGGAGCTATCGCAGACCTGGCAGCTTGAAGTTCAGTTCTTCGGGGACAGAAGCTCCATATCAATGGAGGGCAGAGGGAGGGTCACTCAAGGTCAGTTGGGTTGCTCGGTCTTCTGTGCTAGGGCACTCACTACAAAGCAGTCCAGAGGATAGAGGCTCCAGACTGAGCCTGGCTGCAACAGAGAGCTTCGCAGAAGTGAGGACCAGTGGCCCTGACTGAGAGGCTTGTGTAGACCCAGCCAGCAGGCCAAGGACCCTTATCAAGGGATGCTGTGAAATGCAGGGTCTGGGTATGGAAATGATTCTGTTCCCGTCCCGGGGGTGGGGGACGACAGGCCAGAACCCCTGTTAGGGACAGAGCAGTGCCTTCAAGATCTGCTCCTGCTAGAGTTCTTTCCCATGCCAGGGTGTCACAGAAGAGTGAAGGCAGGACAGACAGCCCTGGATGTGAAAGGGCCCAGGTTTACTCTGCATATCTCTGATAGAAACTGCTGGTCTCCAGGAAAGGAGACTACAGACTTCCTGCTGGGGTACTGGGGCAATTTTCCTCAAAGGAGCATCGGAGTGGGTACAGACAAACAAGATAGCGATAGGAAAGATGCAAGGTGCCATTCTTAGGTGTCCCCTAGGCTCAGTGCAGGGTCAGGACACCAGAAGTGGAGGACTGCTTCTCCATTACTGCTCGTCTCTCATCTCAGGAGAGTGAAGATGAAATGGCCCAGAGTATCTTAGGTTGTCTCCTGGCGAGGGGCTGACAGAACTGGAAGAGGTGGGAGAAAACACTGGTGTCCCAGTCTCTCAGGATGTGTTGATTCTCGCCATGAGTGCAGTTGAAGACATAGATAATAGCGTGATTCAAGAGACTGCAGCCCCGAGGTCAATGCCTCTGGTCCCATGACAGTTAGCATGTCTGATCCTTTTTAAACATGGGTAGAGAGTGATTCATGCCCAGCTTTCTCATGATGCTATGGACTGAACCTAGGGCTTTGTGCATGCTAGGCCTGTGCTCTACCACTAATTACATCCGTAGCCCGCTCTTTACCTTTTACTCAGCGTGTGTATGGACACTTGCCAATTCAGGTAGATTGGTTGGCCAGTAAGCCCCAGGGACCTTCCTGTGTCTGCCTCCTGGCATTGGTATTACAGGTTTTGCCCCTAGGCCCAGCTTTTTCATGTGGCATCTGGACTCAGATATTCATTTTCCTGTCTAAGCATCTCACCGCCCACCCCTTTTACTTTTTGAGACAGGGTTCACTTGTTTGCCTAGGCTGCCCAGGAACTTACTCTGTAGCCCAGGCTGCCCAGGAACTTACTCTGTAGCCCAGGCTGCCCTGGAACTTACTCTGTAGCCCAGTCTGCCCTGGAAGTTACTCTGTAGCCCAGTCTGCCCTGGAAGTTACTCTGTAGCCCAGGCTGCCCTGGGACTTACTCTGTAGCCCAGGCTGCCCTGGAAGTTACTCTGTAGCCCAGGCTGCCCTGGAAGTTACTCTGTAGCCTAGGCTGGCCTTGGATGCAGAGTCTTCTTGTTGCAGACTCCTGAATGTGTGCATGCTTTCATTCTGTTTCCTCATGTCTCTCTTGTTTGTGATCGCCGTAAATAAATTCCTGACGATCCTTAGTGTCCCTTCCTGCATGCTGTCTTCTGTTGAGTGGCCACAGCCTCCATTTGTATGCCTGATTTGTGTACCTGTGCTGACAGGCCCTGCTCCTCATTGTGTGGCCTGCACAGGCAGAGCTAGAGTGGACCACTCAGCTTCCTGCCATCCTGCTTCCTCCCTCAGGATAAACTCAGAGATAGAATCACTGGACCGAGAGGTAAGACCACCCATGAATTCCAGTTCTGAACTTTGAGACCTGAGCTGCTGCCCGCTCATGCCCCATGGTAGGTGCATTTCAGTCTCACAGTGAGGGTAGGGACTGTTAGCAGGGACAACAGGCTCATCCGTGCATATGATGCAGAGCAAGTTCCACGTGTGGAGTCCGAGGCTCTAGGTCTCCACCTCCCTGATGCTTCCTGGAATGCCCATGGGAGCGCCAGAGATGGGCACTGAGGTTGGCATATCGAATATGAGGCATGCTTTGTGTGTGTTTGTTTGGGAGGCACTGGGTGGCTTTCTGGACTGGAAGTAGCAAAGCTTTGGAAAGTGGTTTTTTCTGGTCTGAGCCACCCCCACCCAGACCACTGGGGACGCCTTGTAAGCCACATGTGCTGGTCATGGACATAACTCAGAGCTATAGAAACTACGTTAATGAAAAAGTAAAAAGAAGTGTAATTAACTTTATTGATAAGTTTAACTAAGTGCATCTAAAATGTTACCCTTTAAAGGTGGGTGGTGGTGGTGTATGCAGTGGGAGGCAGAGGCAGGCGGAGCTCTGTGAGTTCAGAGTGAGATCCAGGACAGCCAGGTCTACACAGCATAGTGAAACCCTGTGTCGAAAAACAAAAACAACAACAAAGAATGTTATCCTTTGAACACGTAGTCAGTTGAAAATTAGGTTATTTATGGTTAGAGGCTTTTGAGGATTTGTTTATTTATTTTTTTATTATTTATTTATTTATTTATTTGAGACAGGATTTCTCTGTGTAACCCTGGCTGTCCTGGAACTCACTCTAGACCAGGATGGCCTTGAACTCAGGAATCTGCCTGCCTTCTCCTGCCTCTGCCTCCTGAGTGCTGGGATTAAAGGCATACACTGCCATGCCTGGCTTGAAGATTTGCTTCTTTCTGTTTTTCATGTTTTTGTCTGCATGTGTGTGTGTGTATGTATGTATGCATGCTTGGTATACATACTCATAACTGGGTGTTATAGGTGGTGTACATCCATAACTCCCCTGGAGCTGGAGTTAACAGATGCTTGTGAGCCACCATGTGGGTGCTAGAAACTCAAGCCAGGTCCTCTGCCAGAGCAACACGTGCTCTTAGCTGCTGAGCCATATTTACAGACCTGGAATGAAAATTTTGAAAATTGAGAATCTTACTTGGAGCTTCAGCCAGTCCTAGTTGCTGCCTCAAAGACTGGCCGGGCCTGCTGTCTACTTCTCTGGTCCCAGACTCTCGTGTCTGGTGATCACTGGCCGCGCAGATGTGCCCACACTTGCTCTAGGGTCGTGTGTAGAGCACTCTTCCAATGGTTAGGCAAGACACAAGTGGAAACAAGAGTGTCCAGAGGCTATAGGAGTGGGGATTCAGAAAGTGTGGTGAGAGACAGGGACCTTGGGGCTTTCTTTGTAGTATGACCCAGGCCTTCTGCTGTGAGTCAGGATTTACCACATGTCCGGAGGTCCTGCGGCTATCTACTCAGCCCACATGGGTGTGTAGTCAGTAGGGCCAGTCCAGCAGGCCACATCAGGCAAGTGGCCACCAGGAAGTGTTGAGTAAGACAGAAGAGATGGGGTGCGAGGGGCTGGGAGGACATGAAGTGAAGGGTGTGCTTTGGAACACCCCAGGACTTAGGCAGGTTCAGACTCTGCCTGTCTGCGCCCCCAGGCTGCTCTCTGAAGTCTGCTTGGGAACAGCGTGGTGATTTTTTTTTTTTGGTTCTTTTTGTTTGCTTGTTTGTTTGTTTGTTTTGTAAATGTCAAGTTCATGAACTCTGCAGAGAGGACTCACCCTCACTGGGTCCTCCCTCCGCACCTGTCCCTTTTTTACCCTGGCCAGCCTTACCCCAGCCCTTTTTCTGTCCCCCCCCTAACTCTTGAGTGATTAGCTACAGTTCTCAGGAGAGCTGGGTGATTCTGGGGGTCCACAGGGTATGACACATTGTGGAGAAGACTGTGGGTGAGCATAGCACTCCTGGGGCTCTGAGGTCAAGCCCTGTGGCCATATTCAGGGTAGATTTGGTACCCAGTGGGTGGCAGCTCAGCTCCTGGCTAAGACTGTCCTTCCTTAGACTTGTGTAGGCTCAGTTGTCTGGGCCTCCTTGTTCCTCCAGATGGAACGTGAGCACAAGCGGCTCTGCTGTCACGTGGCCCTGGGCACTGGTACCTCGTTCTCTAACGACTTGACTTCACCCTCAGAGGGCACCTAAACCAGGAGAAGCCATACTACCTGTGTGTCATTGTTGTATTTGGGGACATGGTAGTGCTGGTGAGGTCTGAAAGATGACGTATACACACACTCTATACGGTGCTGTCCCCGACATACAGTGCTCTCACAAGGAGCTGAGCCCCAGATCCCAGACTCTCCACCCCTGAGGGGATGATGAGCTCTGTGGTGGGTGAGGCATGCTTCTGAAGCCAACAGCAGTGGTATCTCTGTCCTGCCCAGCCACACTGAGTCCTGCCAGGGGAGGCTTGCTGGTCTTGGAGACCTTGCTTGATACCGTAACTCTTTCCCTTGTGCCTAGGGGCATCTCTCCTGTGGGTGAGCAGGCTCCATAGGCTGCATTAGCCACCTCCTAGTGGTCCATTTTTCCTGGTGCTTGATGTCCTGTGGCTCAGTCTAGCCTGGGGGGAAAGGGTAGACCCTGTGAAGTCTGGGGTGTAATGGTTTCCCCAGTAGTGTATGAGGGGATGTCTTCCAGTCCCACCACCAGGACCGGCAGTTCTGCTTGCTAGGCAGGGGTGGCAGGTCTGGAAGCTATTTTGGCTGCCCCTTCCTGGGCCTGTGGCCACATGGCATGTTTACACACTGCTCCTCTCAGACTGCACGAGGGAATCTGATCCGCCCGCTGCTTGCTCTGGAGAAGCTGCGTATCCAAGCTGGCCACTGTCTGATAACTTGATGTTGGGCTTGTCCCTTCCTGTGATTTGTTATCCTGTAATACCTTAGGTAAGGGCTCTCAGAAGGGATACTGCATTGACTATCCCCTTGCTGCTGGTTTGGGCATTCAGAGTCAGGTGACCAGTATGGCCTTCTTGCAGGAGTGTGTTCTGTGTCTGGTATCTGGGAGGCGAAGTCTCTTAGTGTTCTTGTCTTTCTTCCCAGTCTGTATCTTTGTTCTTCAGCCTGTCATCTTGGGCCAGGAAGGGTCGTCCCAGTACGGCCTTGTATAGAGGGGATACCCACATATCGTACACATCCCACTGAGTCAGAAGCCTGGCTTGCAGGGTGGTCTCAAACTCTGTTGTTGTCTTGCTATCCTGGTAAGGCCTCTGGAGACAGGTGCAGCAGCAGTGCTGGGTCTTGTCAGGAAAGGTACCACTCCAGGAGTGGGCACACACCAGGGCAGCACCAGAGCAGGGTACCAAAAGCGACACAGGCTGCAGAGGTTTGCTAGTGGGCTTGGGCTCCAATGCTCACCTACTTTTCTGCTGTCCTTACTGTGGGGCTGTGGATCTGACACTCGGTCCTGTGCTAATTTTCGCTTTTTGTTTTTTGGGTTTTTTTTCACCAATGCCAGGTTCATACCTGTGACCCTGACCCATTGGAGCTGTGTTTGGCACATGTGTGTCCCAAAGGTCCTTTGAGCACTTGGGGTTGACCACGGTTTCCGTCCTGTACGTGTGTCTATGTCTAGATGCTCCTCACATGCTGGCTTCTACCTCGCCCTGCCCTGCCCTGCCCCGTCCAAGCCAGCACTTGCTTCCTGACTTCTGGCCACCAGCTCGGTTCCTCGTGACTCTGCTCATTGTCTGGGCCATGATGGCCATGAGACCTGGCTGGTCTTCTCCTTTGCCTGGTCCTTGCCCACGGACCCAACGTCTTCCTTTCCCTTTGGAGAGCAACTGACCTGAGCATGTTTTCACTAGGGTCTGAGATGGGATCTCTCGATACGGGAACTAACTCCTATTCTGTTGTCATGGGCACTGGCAGAGGAGATGCTCAGGGCCAGCCAGTCATCTGGCCCTGACTGTTTACTTTGTGTGTCAGCAAAAGGTGGTCTATAGTGTGTGCATGTGTAAGACTTACTGTGTTTGGGTCCAGCCAGTGCTCTCTGGGTTCTCCTTGGGGTTCCATGTCCGGGGTAGCAGTATATGGAGAAAGAGAAAGGGGCCAAGTGCTTAGCCCTTGGGGACATTGTCTGAAAGGTGGTGAGGTCGATAGAGATGATAGGCAATGGAGAGTGGGGGTAGTGACTGCCATGTCCGTCATCTGTCTGGGGTGCTCTCTAGCCCTTTCCTGCTCTCTGCCTTGGCCTCAGCTTATCAATGGAGCTGAGTGCTGTGTGTGACTGCCATCCAGGTTGGGCAGACCAGCTCTCTCGTCCTGTTTTGGGTAACCGTCACCTTGGGAGCTAACCCTGTAGACATCTGGTTGTGCTTCTTAAGAGGGCAGTACTCCCACTCTGTGTCCAGGCACAAAAGGGACATGGCGAGGACACAGTGGAATCCAGTGCAATCCAGTCCTTGGGGCACTGGGTCAAGTCCCAAGTTGTCGGCCATTATTTCAAGTTGCCTGCGGGTCAAGAACTCTCTAGCCCTTCTGGGAGACTGCTGTCTTCCCTCAGTCCTGCTGTTCCCTTTGGGGGTCTGGGCTAATGGAATGGTTCATGGCAGTGCTGATAGCCTTGGGAACCTATGCTTAGAGTCTGCTGAATGGATCTGTGTCTTGAGCTGGTCTTGGGTGTCAGCTCTTGGAGGCAGTTCCAGGTGAAGGCTAGACTCAGGACCCTCCGGACTGCTTGGAGGTTTTCTCCTTCAGGTCTCATGCCATGTGGTAGCCTTTTGGCTGGAGGGGTTAGGAGGAATCCTTGGCCACGTGCTGATGCCTAAGGCTGCTCTTGGGGCTCCATGCAGCCCTTGGCTGCTTCCTTCCGGAGGTTATGGGAGGATATAAGAGAGTTAGAAAGGCTGGGACTGGCTACCAGAGGTCTGAGGCCCTGAGCCTGGATCCCTGGAATTTCCAAGATGCTGGGTTAGGGGCCCTGAAGTCTCTGCTCTCCTCTATGGTGGACCCTTGATGTTTTCTTTATTCTTTCTACAGGGAGCGCCTGCAGCAGCTGGGGGAGAGGACCCCCGTCTGTGTGTACATGAGGGATGAGGTAGGTGTTGGCCATCCGATTGCTCTCCTGCACTCCAGCACCCAGCCCACTTTCCAACCTGGAAATTTCACTGACTTGAGTCTTCAAAGCAGTGGCAGGAGCAACAGCTCCTGAAAGCATGATGTGTTCTGTGGAAAAAAGCGGAACAGCCCGGCTCCACTGGAAGCCGACCACGGCCTCCTGGGCTGCTCCTGAAACCTCCCTCAGAGCCCTGTTTGTTTTTTCAGCTTCTCTCAAAGTCGGAGAGTCACAAAAGTGGTTTCATTTTAGTAAATATTTGCTTTGCTCCGTGTTTTGATCTTTTTCAAAACTGAGTGCAGCGTGGGGCAGGCAAAGCTGGCAGTAAGGCTGGGCCGGCCCGCCAGCCCCGCCCGCCACTGCGAGGACTCTCCTAGCCCAGGTCCCCTGACCTCACAGGGGCTTTTTGTTTCTTCCCTGGCTCAGTGCCTTGTCCTGGCTTAGGCAAAGGCATGCAGTTTCTGTGGGTCCCCAGGAAGGCCCTGGGGTGGGACAGGACTTTCTCTGTTATCCCCATTTGAGATTTTTCACCCCAAGGCCACGGGGGGCGCGGGGAACTGTGAAGGGTGTGGGAGGCTGCTCTGACCACATTCTTCCTGTGAGGAGATGGACCACGGGGCCCTAGGGACCCCAGCTGATCATCCTGCCTGGCCACATACTCTGAGTCTCATGCTATGCATGGCTGTCTGCCCTTGTGGATAGCTCCTCAGAGGGCCAGCATTGGTTCACTGGGTGTGGCCAGTGTTGCCTGAGCCCTCTGCCCTGAACCAAGTTGTCAAAAGTGACTTGGGAGAGGGGAGGACCTAGACAGACCAGGCAGTATTTCTGAAGTAGCTGAGGCTGGAGCTGGCCGAGCCGTGGCCACAGTCAGATGGTATGCTAACAAGGCTCTATCACCCAGTCAGGCCATGCATTCTGATTTGGGGCTCCTGCAGCTCAAAGAGTTTTGAAGAGTGGGTGCCACCACCTTACCTTCGGTCTACCAGACAGGGTGGACTCTCTTTGTGGCCTGGTAGACACCTGTGTGCTACTGAGAAGGACCTGATGCAAGGGACCTATATGTCTGGAGTCCATGGGGTCAAGTTGCCTGCTGCCTCTTGCCCCTTGTTGTAGGGGGTCCTGATGCCTGTTGTTTTTGAGGGTCCTGATGCCCATTGTTATACAGGGTCCTGATGCCCGTTGTTGTAGAGAATCCTGATGCCCATTGTTGTAGGGGGTCCTGATGCCCATTGTTGTAGAGAATCCTGATGCCCATTGTTGTAGAGAATCCTGATGCCCGTTGTTGTAGAGAATCCTGATGCCCGTTGTTGTAGAGAATCCTGATGCCCGTGGTTGTCGAGGGTCCTGATGCCCATTGGAGTTTGGTGGCTGGGGCTACAACAGGTTT
>JAQHUG010000362.1:1880485-1892426 GCA_028555095.1 Dicrostonyx torquatus
AGGCAGGTGGATCTCTGTGAGTTCGAGACCAGCCTGGTCTACAAGAGCTAGTTCCAGGACAGGCTCCAATGCTACAGAGAAACCCTGTCTCGAAAAACCAAAAAAAAAAAAAAAAAAAAAGATCTTGTAGAGCAAGGGTGAAGAGCTTTTCTGTTGAGAGACTAGGACCTGGCCCTCTTCACCACAGGAAGCGCCTGGAAGAAGCCCCCTTAGTGACCAAGGCCTTCAGGGAGGCTCAGATGAAAGAGAAACTGGAACGCTACCCAAAGGTAAGCAAGGACTTCCTTAAAGTTCCTGTGGGGAGGACACGGGACAAGTGTCTCCTGGTTGAGTAGGTATCATGACAGGCCTGTGTCCTGAGGCTCAGGATTGGCCAGCTAATCCCACAATACCACAACACACTAGGGTGAAAAGCTTTTGGTTTTTTTCTTTGTAGTGCTGAAAATTGAACTTGACCTTCTACATGCTAGGCAAGTGCTCCACCACTGACTGTCCTAACCCCATGATGAAAAATCTCCGTTTTTGTTTTGTTGTTGTGTGGTGGGCCTAGAACTCAGTGTTCTGCCTCTACCTCCCAAACATTGAGATTCCAAGTATACACCACCGCGCCTAGCCAATAGAGCAGATTTGAAAGTATATGCAGGTTGTACTACATTAATTTGTTCATTTGTCCATTCATCCATTCATTCTTTTAGACGGGCTCATGTAGTCCAGGCTGGCTTCAAATTTACTTTATAGGCAGCAATGACCTTGAATTTCTGAGTGTGCCACCATGCCGAGCTTTTGAGCTTTTAGAATGCATATGCCCATACATTTGGGCACTTGGCTCTTTTTCTTGTAGCTCAGATATATTGAGGATCACGGGGAAAACCAGGCCTGGGGTAGCTGACAGTTCCTATAGTGGGAACCGAGCGATGAGCCCCCTCCCTGTGCTGGGTGAAGCTCTGACGATTCCTTCTGACCGCACAGGTAGCACTGCGGGTCCTGTTCCCTGACCGCTACATTCTGCAGGGCTTTTTCCGCCCTAGTGAGACAGGTGAGTACCTGCAGTGGCCTGTGGAGGGTCGCTGTGCCCGCTGGGTAGCTGCAGGCTGCTGTCCTCGTCCACTCAAATGGCTCTGAGGCTGCAGCATTTGTGGATCCTGACCCAGGTCAGGGCTTGGTCTGGTTCTTCACAGTCCTTGGTCCTGACCCCAGAGCTCATGGCCTGAGTGTTTTGGACATGAATAGTTAGGAATTCTCTCAGAAGAAGGCGTCAAAGCTACCAGAGCTGATGGTCTGAGTTACAGCAGGGAGGATGGAGTAGTTTTAGGCTTGAGCCCTGGAAGAACTCAGGTGGAGGAGTTAGGTGCTAAAGAGGTACTGGGGATGCTGTGGGCTTAACTTGGCATGGCTGTCAGTAGGCGGCCACTCTTGCCTCGGGATACGGAAGCAGTCTGTGCTGTAGTCTCCATCCAGACTGACCACCTAGGATAGGAAGGTTGGGGAATACATCATTGAATCCCCACGTCTAGGGGGTGCTGAGTCTGTATTGCCAGGGATAGGTTTCCAGCAGGGCCTTGGCAGTGAGTGTTGGAAGAGTCTGCTGATGCTCCCCTTTTCTCCACAGTGGGGGACCTGCGAGACTTTGTCAGGAGCCACCTGGGGAATCCCGAGCTCTCCTTTTACCTGTGTGAGTCTCTGCCCCTCGTCCTGCCTCTGCTCCATCTGGCACCGACCCTCTTTTTAGTCTGCAAGGTGTGGCCTCCTCTCTGGGCTGGGACTTGTCTGGCTACCTAGCCCTGTGGTCCCTTGGAGGGAGTGTCAGTGCCCAGCTCCCCAGCTTGGCCTCTTTCCCAGTCCCACCCTGTGGCTCAGGCTGTAAGGGAGATAGTGGATCCAGGAGCATACCGGCCACTAGGGTGGTGAGGACCCCTTGAGCAGCAGAGGTGGGGGGATGGCCCTGAGGTGTGGGGCCAGTGTTCTGAAAGACAGCACCTCTCTCCACAGTCATCGCTCCTCCCAAAATGGTCCTGGATGACCACACGCTGACTCTCTTTCAGGTACAACTGCCTCTCAAGGGTGCTGCTGGGGCTGGCTGTGCTGGGAGGGCAGGGCGCCATGCTGCGGTTGGGTTGGGAAGGAGCACCCTGGCAGGCCCTGTGGGTGGGTAATAAAGCCTTTTAGAGCCGGTAAATTCAGAGGGAGCAGTGAGCCTCTGAAGTTGCTTCTGACAGGGCTTTCCAACCTCCTCCGCTTCCTGCCTGGCCCCAGGGTGGGGATGGGCCTGCCCAGCTCGCTACCCTGCTGTCCTCAGCGGGGGCCGCCTAGAGGTCCTGGCCTCTGGCTGCTGCATGACACCCGCCTCCTAGCATCTGAGTGCGCAAGGGGCTTGGCAGCGTGGTCCTGGAGTGGTAAGAGAGGAGGGCTGGGTATCTATGCCACCACCTCCTGGGTTCAACCTTTTCCCCAGGACCCCTGCTGATCTCTGGTGGGAATACCATGCTTGGCCCCAGGCTTTTCCTTGGGGCCTCTGGAGGCAGAGAGGCTACTTGACCCCGTGCCCCGCAGAGCTTGTCCTTCGCCCCGGGAGAGCAGCGGGGCCTCCCCAGCCCCTCTGGCCTAATGGTTTTCTTTTCAAAGTCTTCAGATATTTTAATTAACAACAGAGGCGCCTGAAGGCCTCTACAAAGGTCTGGGTTGGGGGTGACAGACTCCACTGCTGCCTAGAGCTGCCACCCTTGGGGTGAAGTAGGGCTGGGAGCAAGCCGGAGGCACGCTGGAAGTTCACCAAGGGCTGTTGAGGGGGAAGTAGAGCCACATGGCTTTGGAGTAGCGGAAAGTAGGGAGGGTACCCAGAGCGGGCCTGTGACCCTGTGATTCCTTTCTTGGCTTATGAACCTCCAGGCGCCGGCCCTCTTCCTTCATCTCTGCCCCTCCCAACCTCCCTGGCCAGCCTGTTGATAAACATTGAATCTGGAAGACGCTTTGGGATTGAGGGCCAGTGCCCAGTCCCCTCCCCCAGCCAGGATTTACATGCGCCCCCCAAAGCCCCAGGGTGCCTCTCATCCGCCTCTGCCTGATTCCTGGTGACACTGCCCTGCTACTAGCAGCCGCCTCCTTTCATCCGTCAGCTCTGTCTGGAGCCACAGGGCCTCCCAAGGGGTGGCATCCCTGCCTGCTGCTGAGGGAAAGAAGCCTGCCCGCTCCGGTAGGTGAGCAGGCATCATCCCTGGAAGCTGCAGCTGGGCTGGGCTCTGCTGCCCGGGGTGGTCACAGTAGACCATAAGGGGTCCACGTGGGGGATGCCACTGACTCAGGAGAGCAAGTGGGGGCAGGGAGGACTAAGACTACAAAAAGGTGGGAGCAGAGCTTTGTTTGCTTAGTAAACTTTCTGGGCCAGATGCCACAGGGAGGGAAGTCAGGCAAAGCAGGAAAAGCCTGGAGACCCTTGCGCCCAGCCCACATAACCTGCTATACTTTCTGTAGCTTAGTGTGTTCTGGGCCTGCTGGTCATTTGCCACCCCCATCCCTCCCCTGAGCTCTGAGTAGTCCTGGGAACCTAGGGGGAGGATTGTAGCTTGAACTTGTAGTCAGGTGGTCAAGTCTGTCCACTGCTTCTGTGTGTGTCTGTGCCGGGGGTGGAGAGAATGGGTCAAAGCCTGGGGTCCTGGCCAGTGTTAAGTTCCAGTGTGGTGGGCTGTGGAGTCAGCAGAGGGTCTTCTGTCCACTTGTCCCTTGTTCCATTGGGACCCCAGAAACCCAATCAAATGGGTAAGGATTTTAGTTTTGCGCAGGCACTGAAAGGTGACAGAGAGGATGAGTTCACCCAGGAGCTGGTCCTAGGGTCCTAGAGGGCCCCCTTGTGGGAGAGAACTCCCTCCCCATGCTCTCCTGAACTCCTGTCCCAGGCTGGAGGGCATCATCTTCAAGTTCAGGGAGAGGGAGAGGAGCAGTGAGGCAGGCCCTGGACTCTGTGCTGCTGCCAGAGCCAAACAGTGCCCAGAGAACTCCTCAGGGATTTCCCTGTCTCCTGTCATTGGCATACAGGCCCCTCTTCCTCGGAAGGAGACCCTACCACCAGGCTGTCCCGCTGTTCCCTCCCTTGAACAGGCTTGATTCTGGCAATGGCTGCTGTGTAGCCAGGCAGCTTGAGGTGCAAAACCCCAAAGGGGCAGCAGCCTTGCCCTTCTACAGGATTGTTTGGTCCTGGGAGAAAGAGGAAGGTGCAGCCTTGCTTTTGGTTATGAACCAAAGTGACGGCTGTTCCTGTGGTCCTGAAGAGGACAGAAGCTCCCACACTGTCACAGGGGGAGGTACAGTGGGGGGGCCAGAGCCCACAGCCGGCCTTTTCTCTCTCGGGGTTCTGGGTTCTGCCTGGCCCTCTGAGCTTCCTAAGCATTTCCAGGTAAGGTCCAGTCTTGGAGCTGCCTCCGCAGTTACTTCCAAGGGAGCCCCCTTGACTGGTGGGGCCAGAAGACAGATAAGATCTTGTGGATGTGCCAGTCAGGCTCCCAGAAGTGCTAGAAAGAACAAGGCCATAGCATGCCTGTGAACCCTGCTCAGTTGTTGGCAGCGAGAACAGAAGGTGGCCCTGGAGACAGAGCTAGCCATTCTGGGCTGAGGAAGGCCCCAGCACTGTCCTCCCCATGCCCCCTGCTTGGATCCCTGGCTTCCTTCTGGCGCCTGTCCAGGGGCACTAGGGCAGCCCCCCGCCCACCCCACAGGCCTCCTCTCACGATGCTTTGATCGCAGACCTCACAATTGCGTTTCAAAGCCTTCACCGCCCTTGTTTGTGTCCCTCTGCTGCCGTTCCTAGGCCTGGCCTTTGAAGCTTGCTCTTATTAATCTTTTAACATCCCCCCCAACCCCACCCACCCCGCCCACCCCTCCAGCCTGTGGCACTCACAGGAGCCTGAAGCCGCATGGAAAGAATGCCCTCAGCCTGCAGCTGCAGCCCCTTCCCAGGTCCTGCCAGGCTCCTGGCTGCCCTGAGTCTTTGGCCACGTCAGCCAGCCCCAGCCGTGCCCCCCCCCGCCCCCTCCCCCCCAAGGCACAGAGACTGAAAAAGAGGAAAACATTCTGGTGTGTGATACTAGGGCCTCTTGGGCCTCTACAACTCTGGGCTGTACTGTCACATATCCTGTTAAGGAGGGCTCAGAGCCTCGTGTCCAAGGGTGTCAACCCTGTCTACTTCTCGCCACACCTGTGCCCAAGAAAGCAGGGCCAGGCCTGGTTAGAAACCCCATGTCCTCCACCCCTTTGGTGGGTGTGGGTTAGAAGGCTTTGATCCCAAGCATTCAGTTGAATTTCGGAGCACTAGCAGCACTAGCTGTCCTTGATTGATTGGGAGGGACAGGAGGAGCTGGTGCTGGTCCTGGGCCAGTGTCGCTCACGAGGAGGCGTCTCTCAGCTCATGGCTTCTCTAGAGCAGCTTGATTTGGGAGCCAGCCCTTGCCTCATGCCTGGGCCTGTCCCCTAGGGCACTCCCGTCCCCCAGTGCCTCTGGGTACATTCCTCTACAGAGATGCTTCAATCTATAGCCCCCCATTCTTACTTTGGGGGGCATAAGTGGGGTGAGTTGTATGTCAGTGGGGCAGGTCTCTTCCCACTTCGGTGTCAGGCTGGTGGACCAGACCTGCACTCAGCAACAAGGTGTACCCGAGTCATAAACTCAGTGCGCCGTGGGCTTCCAGAGTGACACAGATCTACTGGTACTGCGGCTGGGCAGTGGAACATGGAGGAACCACAGTCACAGTGAAAAGTGGTCCACGGGGTAGAGGGCTAGAGGAAGGGACGGGGACCCGAGCCCGCTGAGCCCTCCCTGCTCCCTGCCTTCCTTGTAGGCAAACCTCTTCCCTGCTGCCCTTGTGCACTTTGGAGCTGAAGAACCAACAGGTGAGTGAGGCTTCACTTCTGACCCCTGCCAACAGGGCTCACCCAGAATCCCAGTTTCCTTGATGTCCAAATCAAGATTCCTTAGAAAGCATTCACTCTGAGGTCCTTGTGGGCTTGGGCATCTGCAGCCCACGACCCACCTCCCTGGGGCACTTGCAGTGTGTGGGTGGAAGTGCAGGTCTCACCGTGACTGAGGGTGGGCTCTGGCCTTGAAGGTCTCTACCTGGAACCTGGACTGCTAGAACACACCGTCTCCCCATCTGCGGCTGATGTGCTGGTGGCCAGGTAAGCTCCTGAGGGGTTGGGAGCCCCGCCAAGGCTGTGCCCATCACCTACCCTTGGCCTCTCACCCCTAGGTGTATGTCCCGGGCCACCGGGTCCCCACCTCTGCTGCCAGCCGCTGACTCTGTGTCCCTGGAGTCCGAACCAGTCACTGAGGAGGGGGCATTGGGGCCCCCAGAGCCCATTCAAGGGACAGCCCAGCCTGTGAGAAGAAGCCTAGGCAAAGTGCCCAAGTGGCTGAAGCTGCCAGGTGCCTGCCTGTCATGTACCAACTGGGTAGGGCAGGGTGGCTGGGCGGCAGCCCAGGAGCGTGTGCTCACTCTGGTGTTTGTATCACAGCCGGCAAGAGGTGAGAGCTACCAGCCGGGAGACGTCCATCATCAGCCACACGATTCCACCCCCACCCATCCCCGAGCAGGAATAAAGACTCGCGCTTCTCTCAAGGCCCTCAGGCCTCCACCCAGCTCAGTCTCATTTACTGCTACCCAAAGGACCCCTGGGAATTCGGCTGGACCACAGGGTGTTTCTGTTTTAAAAAGCTGAGGTATCTCTAAAGGGCTTGAGAAGGCCAGGACCCTGGGTAGGCCAGCTTCCTCGTCATTTCTATCTGACCTCATTAGCTCCTTTACTGAATGGAACTGAGCGTAGGAGGAAGCCTCCTTGGCAAATTATCTACAACCTGGGGCCATTCCAAGCTTCTGGCATACAGCCATAGAGGAAGCAGGCACTTAACCACAAAGCTACCTTTGGCTGTGTCTGGCCTGAGGTATTCTGGTAGCCCTTTCTGTATGCCTTCAGTGGGACTGCAAGTCCAGTTCCAGCACTTAAGCTGGTAGGACAGGCAGCCAGAAGCCTACTGTGTGAGGACATGGGGACGCAGGAGCTGCAGGTGTTGAGAGCAGCTCTATCCAGTCTGACCATGGCTCTCAGGGGCTGCCCTTTGAGAACAGTCATTGTCCCTTGGTATTATATGCCTTTCCTCCTTGCCCCACCCCCACCTCTCACTGATACCACGGTTCTACCACGGGCACTGACCTCTGGGCCTCCTAACTCCTGGGTGCTCCACATGTTCCCACACTGGACTGACTGGGGGACTATGTGTCAGGGTTAGCAAGACACCCTGCATGTCTCCTGAGAACTGACCTGCCAGGGCCAGATCAGAGGGCTCAAGCCTGGATTGGGCATCCAAGTCAGCCTCTTGGCTCCACCTCTCTGAGGGTATGGCCTATCCCTTGCCTATCACCAGACTGCAGGTGGGCAGGACTGAAGGAGAGCCTTTCTGCAGGTGAGCATGGCCACAGAACAGGCCCGGGCAGCAGATCTCCAGGCCCACTCACCTTGTCTGTCCTGGTTCTGCTGCCCCCGGTGAACCGGTGAACCGTTACTGGTTCACAGAGACATTCTTGGACTGCACTGCCTACTAGTGGCCATTGCTGTGGCTGTGGCAGGAGTAACATTTTCCTAGCGAGCTGGCCACATGTGTGCACACATGCTGTCTGTCATCCTGTCCTTTCTGAGAGTTCTGCATTTGTCCCACTGAGACGGATGGAAGGGAGCGTGGGGCTCAGGCTTTGAAGCAACTAGACTGGGTGATTAATGACAACAAGAAGGCCAAGCCCTGGAGAGATGGTGTTGATTTATTGATGTTGCTTTGTAAGAACAAATCTACAGCTCAGGGAGGCGTCTCCTGGGGGTGGGGGGCAGCTCTGAGGGAGAGGGGCAAGAAGGTGGCACTGCCAGCGGCTCTTTTGTTTATAATGAAAGGCTGGTGGGGGTGGGTGGCTTTGGGCAGGCTACCCACCTTCCCTGCACCTGTTTCACAAGGACCCCCAGAGGCAACAGCTAGGGAGGGTAACAGCTCCTGGTGTCTTCCCATCCTCTGGAAGCTGGAGAACTCGGGAACTAGGCGTCGAGCTGATGGGACTTCGTCCCAGACTCTGCAGGCCCCAGGCCAGCCTCTAGAAGTCCAGGAGCTGTGGGAGAGAGATGTGCTCTAGTGGTGACACAGGCTCCACTCTGGAGGGCTGCGGCGGCCCCACTTGAGCCCACGTACCAGCTGAGGGAGCACCTTCTCCAGCTGATCCACATCCACAATGTCTAGGTCCTCTGCCTGGGCCTGCTGCACCCCACGGACAGCTGCTTCTGGAGAGACACTGAAGTGAGCTGGGGGAAGCCCCTGGCAGGCCTCCCCTGCACCTCCTGGCAGGCCTCAGAGGAGGCCTAGGTGGACAGGACTGAGGGTTGGTCATAGCTGAGAAAACCCCTGAGTTTGTCTACTGAAGAATAAAACAAGGAATCTTCATTTTCTGGTGCTGTGGGGGCCCTTGGCTCACCTACCACGAAGATCTTCAAGAACTCCGCCATGAGCTGCACTGCGTCCCCACTGACTGGAGGGAAAGGGCAGGTTATGGGACAGACAGCCTTCCTTTCCTCCCTGTGCCCCATATTCCTCCCCACCCCACTGGCACCCCAAACCTTTCGTCTTGCGATCCTTGAAGTGCAGATGCAGGACTCTGCTCACCAGCTCCTGGAAGAAGGGTGGGGGTCAGTGCCACTCCCAACAGGTCCCCAAGTACCAGTTCTGGGTGGAGCATGGTTGTAACTATCAGCTAGAACACTCTGCCTGCCTTGGGCCTCTTCCCGGGCGGAGGGGATGAGGCCGGCTGTGCTTTGAAGGGAGGCTGTCGTAGGGGCTGTCAAGAAGAGCTTGAGAGACTTGCACAAGAGATGGAGGAAGAGTCTGGTAACATCACTGCCATTCCTAGGAGCTGAGGGACAACGCTGCACCTTCACTGCTGGGAGGTAATCCTCCATCAGGCCCAGGGGGTGGAGGCACATGCTCCTAAAGTGGGCCCTGGCAGCGTTGAGGGATGCTGACCCTTTGGCAGTCTATCAACACGACCTAGCTTGGATTACTCCTGCACAGACACACACAAACCACGCTTAGCACGGTAGAGCTGGGCTGTGGCTAGAGGGGTGGGTGGCTGGACAGATATCCGAGAACACTTAGGCCTAAGAAAGTTGGCAAGAAGTTGGAAGTCTTTTCTAGTTGTAAATGAAGACACTTAGGGACCAGGTGTGTGATGGGGGAAGCTTTGTTAACCAATCATCTTTAAGAGGTGGAACCTAGTTTAGGCGTGGCTTCCTGGAGGAGAAAAACTGGGACATGGACTGGTGCTCGCTCTCTGTGTGGTTCCCGCGCGACACAGCTGAGCTTGTACTTCCCGTTCCTGTTTTGTGAGTTTTCCCCTTAGAAAAAATAAAAATATAATTGTTTTATCCTTTAGCTAGCCTGGTTATTTCCCTTATCAAGCTAATTTCTAAAGGTCTGGAGAGACCTAGCTGAATGGTGCAATATGAGTATTAGTGGTGGTGGCCGAAGGTAAGCCAAGCTTCAGGGATGGTTTGAGACCCTGAAAGGTCGGTGGCAATGTGTGCGGTGAGGCTTAAGAATTCCGTGGGAAGCCGGGCGGTGGTGGCGCACACCTTTAATCCCAGCACTCGGCACTCGGGAGGCAGAAACAGGCAGATCTCTGTGAGTTCGAGGCCAGCCTGGTCTCTAGAGCGAGTTCCAGGGTAGCCAGGGCTGTTACACAGAGGAACACTGTCTCGAAATTCAGTGGGGACACTCAAAGTGAGAGATGAAGAGCCCCTGCGAATCTGCAGTTTGTGAAGCCATCAGACCGCTCAAGTTTACCTAGTGAAGAGCAGAATGGGAAAAGGCTGGCAGAGGAAGACGTGGGTGACCTACAGAGCAAGGTGAGTTTGGATTCACGAGCATCAGTCCCGTGGAGGCCACGATACCCATTTGCTGCAGAGGGGCACAGGTGGGAATGGACATAATGAGTCGGAGGCACAGATGAACTGGTCAGGGCAATCACGTGAGAGCAGCGCCACCTGCTGGCCCCCTGCACGCCACCAGAGAGGTACCAGAGAAGGCTCCAGGGAATGTCAGCACGGGACTGGACGTAGCCCCGCGGGCCAGTCAGTGAACGAGTGGACGTAATCGCCGGAGGAGCGCAGCATTAGGGGAAACCCCGTGGCACACGAGCTAACGAGTGGTCCAGAAGGCCACAGTCAGGGATACAGGTCCCTCCCTCCCTGTCTCTCCTAGGACAGCCCACTTAGCGTAGTCCAATGAATGACCACAACCCCCAGTCTGGCCAAAGCCTCCTAAGCTCTGCAAGTCCTGAACGGAGCATGGAAGTCCGCACAGGGCGCGCACCGGCCTGACCGCAGCACTCACGGGGACGGAACACCTCGCTTCAGTTTCCCCCAGCAGATGGTCGAGTCCTTGCACATCTGCTTGTCACTGAGAAATGACGCCGGCCCACGCACCCGCACCGGCCGGGTGGGAAAGGCTCTGTGGTCCCTCCCGGGAAGACCACTTGTCACCAGCCTGGTCCAGCCGCAGAGCGCACCCCGGGGTGCCCGACCCCCACCAAGGGCAAGGGAACACGGCGCTAAGGCTGACTTCGAGTCTGCACAGAGTCACGCGGCGATCCGCACCGCCCAAAGCTAACCTCGCACCATTCCCGTGGGCCTCACCTTCGGGAAGCCGGTCATTTCCTCCATGGCCACAGTCTCAGCGCGCGCTCTCCGGAACCCTCCCACATCCCAACCAATGAACGTGGAGCGCGTCCGTGAAGTCCCGCCTCCAATCCCAGCAGCCTAAGGGTATCCCCCCCGAGAAGACCCGCCCTCCGCTCTCATTGGTCTACCGAGAGCACCTCTTCCGCGATGCCTCATGGGAGTTGTAGTCCCCATCTCCTTCCCGGAGCCCCACGCTCTTCCTGGATACTGAGGCGCGAGGGACCGCGTCCAGAGCACAGCATCAGCAACCCGAGGCCACGTCGCGAGGGCGGGCTAGGGGCCGCAGGGCCAGATCAGGGTACGTGCAACGCGCCTACCTGCTCTTCTAGGCCAGTGCTCTGCGCTCCGGCTCTCCCTATCACCGAACCCCTTCCTCGAGCGGTCCTGACCTCCTTTCTATTCCACATTTCTAGGCCTCCCCTTAGGGCCAGCTCAGCTCAACGCCCCTGTGTACACCCTCTAGGGAAAGGGGCTTCCCAGTCATCGGCCTAGCAAGCTTACGCGCAGCCTGTGTTTAGGGGCATGCTAGCAAGGCGTTCGGGAACATGGAGGAGTTCCGGCGCTCCTACAGCCGCCTGTGCAAGGAGAGTGGGGCTGAGCCCCAGGAGGCCGTCCTGCAGCAACTGCAGCAGCTTCCGCGGGGCCGACTGGACCTGGCTACTCAGAGCCTGACGGTGGACACCTGCAGGGCCCTGGGCAAGCTGCTGCATGATGAGTCGCTGTTGAAGGAACTTGTCCTCAGCGACTGCATGCTGAGCGAGGAAGGTGAGGCCGGTGGCCTCGGAACAGCACCCGAAACTTCCGAGTGGGGTTCAAGCCCTTCGCCTCCAAACTGGCCTAAGGGCCGGTGTCCCGGTTGTGTTTGAGCTGGGTAGCTGTAAGCAAGGAAGTCAGTGCTTTCCCTGTCCCCTCCCCTTCCTCCGACCCCACGCCCCTTTGTTTTCTCCTCTCTTTGTGTACTTTAGCTGTTTATTTTTCTAAAACCTGAGAGTAGAGGTCAGTGTCACTGTCATGGCGAAGCCTTAATGTCTCCAGCCTTCACAGTTCCCCATCCTGGCTCAAGAAAGGCCTAGCCTGCCGGGCGGTGGTGGCGCACGCCTTTAATCCCAGCACTCAGGAGGCAGAGGCAGGCGGATCTCTGTGAGTTCGAGACCAGCCTGGTCTACAAGAGCTAGTTCCAGCGCAGGCT
>JAQHUG010000362.1:1892886-1907997 GCA_028555095.1 Dicrostonyx torquatus
GGAGGCAGAGACAGGCGGATCTCTGTGAGTTCGAGACCAGCCTGGTCTGCAGAGCTAGTTCCAGGACAGGCTCCAAAGCTACAGAGAAACCCTGTCTCAAAAAAGAGTTCCCAGTACCCAAGGTCTTAGGACTGCTCCCTGAGGCCCCCGTGTGTTGGGCGTGTTTTTAAGGCAGAGTGTTGCTTTGAGCATGCTCTACGGACCCTGATCCCAACAGTGTTCATGCAAACTCCAAGGCACTGAGCGCTATGATGCCGCCTGCTGTCAGGGAAACTGGGATCTGGCAGCCGTGCCTTTGCCCAGAGCTGTCTCCTAGCTCTTTGTGCTGCCTGAGTCTGTGGGGCGCAGATGTGCTATTCAGAGCCAGGGTAGCAAGAGTGACTGGCTAGGCTGTTCCTTCTCTAGGGCAACAACCTCCGAGCTGCGGGAGCCGGGGCTCTGGGGAAGCTCCTCCGACAGAACAAGTCCATTCAGAGGTAGGACTACATCCGGGCCTCGCCTGGACGTCACCGCTTCCTCTCTGCGTGGCTTAGGGTTGGCCCCAGAGGACACAGTCCTGCAACCATGGGTGGATAGTAAGCCGGCTAACTCTCACCTGTTATAAGCCCTGGACGCCGTGGGACAAGTGTCCAGTTGAGCCGAGAACCTGTGTCCATCTTCCCCGTAGTCTCACCCTGGAGTGGAACAACCTTGGCATGTGGGACGAAGCCTTTGCCACCTTCTGTGGGGGCCTAGCAGCCAACAGCACCCTGCGCCAGCTGGACCTCCGGAACAACCAGATCAGTCACAAGGGGGCGGAGGAACTGGCCTTGGCCCTGAAGGGAAACACCACTCTCCAGCAGCTGGGTGAGGGCTCCCGAGTTCTGCCGTACCTCCCGTGAGACCTGGGTATGCTGGGCTGTCTTAAGTCATACCCTTTCCCTCTGCCCCTCTGCTCCTGGCTGTGTTGGCACACAGGAAGCGTCCTGGGCTGGGTCAGAACCTCCCGTCCAACCGAGTGACCCAGATTTCCTTCCAGACCTACGCTGGAACAACATCGGTCTCCTGGGGGGCCGGGCCCTGGTGAACTGTCTCCCCAGCAACAGAACCCTGTGGAGGCTGGACCTGGCTGGGAACAGCATCCCCGGCGACGTCCTAAGAGCTGTGGGTACGGACGCCCGGGGCTGCTAGCTTCTTACAAGCTGGAGCAAGGCATGAAGCCCCAAACAGAGGCCCATCCACCACGGCAGGGTGTGGCTCAGGGATCGTGACATGGAGGCCCAGGGTATGGGTAGCTAGCCTCCATCAAGGGGGAGGCAGCTGAAGACAGGCAGCTCGGGGATTACACCAGGCTTCTCTCATAGGCTCACACGTCTTAGCATGTATGTAGTCAGGGGTGCCGGTTCCATAGGCAAGAAGCTAAAGCCCTGTGGCTTAAAGCCTTGCTCTGACAGCTGTCAGGTGGCCTGAGCCCCAGCTAGGGGGCTTCCTTGTAGCTTCCCCCAGCTTCCCGAGTTTGTATCTGTGCTGTAGAGCAGACGTGAGTGGGGACGCCAGAACTCACTGTCATCTGCCTACGAACCCTGAGTCCTCACAGGTGATACCTTGGCCTCAGGCTCTGCCACATGGTAGTACCCACCAAAGTCTGAGCTTTCAGGACTGGAGTCGCAGGTTCCAGACTTTCCTGTAGTCCCTGCTGCCCGTGCCTGACTCCTCTGTCTTCCCAGTGACTTCTTGTTCCCAGCCCTGTATCTGCGTGGCCATAATCCTTATAACTGTTTTATGTTTGATCTTGTGTCTTGCTCTGTCACCCAGGCTGGCTTTGACCTCATAATCCCCCTGCCTCAGGTGCCTAAGTTCAGGGATCGCTGGCATACAGTACCACATCGGGCTTATAATGCTGTCGGTCTTGCGAGAAGATAGTACTATCCCTTAAAGTCATACACCCCTTGGCCTTCGATGGGGAAGCCAGATGCTCCAGGCAGTGCCCACCTTTTGAGGTGGTACAGCGTCTTCCCCACATGTACAAAAGACCTCCTGTCCCGAGGCCCTGCATCACCCAGTCCTGTCCTCAACCGAAACGCTTAACCCAGGTGTCCCGGATGGGGCTGTCTGATTGTTGTGGAGATGTTGTCTTCTCTAGGGTGGGCTCCCAGATGACCAACTTCCAGACACGGGCAGCACAGGACTGCCTTAGCCCCTAATGTTGAACCCGGTGGATAACGTGGCCCTTTCTGACAGAGCAAGCCATGGACCACAACCAGGACCGGCTCACTGCCTTCCGGGAAAACAAAGCCCGCACCAACATCCTTAGCAAGGAGGTTCAACACCTCCAGGAGGAGAAGTCCAAGCAGGTGAGCAGAGGGTCCTCACTAGCCCTGGGCTCCGCCCAGCCTGGCGGCACACTCTTGCTCTCTCCATCTCCCTTTGCTTCAGGCCTCTGGGCCAAGGCAACCCGGGCTAAGGTGGCCTCCAGGCCCCCCTCGGTCAGTCAGCCCACCTTGTTTTGGATGAGACAGTGAACTCAGTCCTCTGCAGCCTGACTCTGTGGATGGGAGTCCACACTTCAGTCCCTGACCGGGGTAAGCCCTGCTTCTAACGCTGTTCTGACTGGCTCTGCCTCCAGTTTCTGGATCTGATGGAGACGATTGATAAACAACGAGAAGAGATGGCCAGGAGCAGCAGGTGAGTGAGCTCAGGGTACCTACGACTTGGTGCCTGGCTTCTGACTCTGAGTGTGACCTAACCTGAGCCCTGTCTGTTACAAGGCTGAGAACAAGGTTATGCAAGGGGGCTGGCGATTAGTGACAGCCGTGGAGTGCCTGGCTCCATCCTGGTGCACTGGGGGCTGTCACAGACATAACTGTGCAGAGATCGAGAGCTGCTGCCAAGGCTGGGGGAAAAGCCAGGGGCTCTGGGGTGTGGCTTTCCCAGCGCCACCGCTCTGTCCACAGGGCATCGGCAGCACGGATTGGGCAGCTTCAGGAAGCCCTCAACGAGAGACAATCCATCATCAATGCCCTCAAAGCCAAGTAAGGAGAGGAACCTTCAGACCCCTTAGAGACTTAGAGCCGTGCCAAGAGGGCAGAGGAGGGGACAAACGCTCCCTGGGGCTTGAGTGAGGGCTTGGTAAGAGGGAGAACAGAAGACCTCTGTGAAGCAGGTGACATTCTTGACTGAGCTGGACTGGGGCCCGTCTTCCTCATTGTAGGCTGCAGATGACAGAGGCTGCGCTGGCCCTGTCGGAGCAGAAGGCCCAGGACCTGGGGGAACTGCTGACCACAGCGGAACAGGAACGACAGAGCGTGTCGCAGAGACAGGAGAAGGAGCGGAAGCTGGAGCAGCAGGTAGGAGCTGTGTGGACTAAGTAGGCGGACTGAAGTACGTGGCAGCAGCCCAACTGGAAGCGCCCGTCGCCTTGCCCTTCTCACGCAGGAAGCTGCAGATCGGGAATCTAAGCTCCTCAGGGACCTGTCCACCGCCAATGAGAAGAACCTACTGCTTAGAAGCCAGGTATGAGGGGTGTGGGTTTGAGAGGGTGTGGCCAAAGGGGGGATAAGGGCCAGCCACCTGAAGAGCCTAGGGTAGTGTCGTGGGGCCAGGAGACGCTTCCTCTAGAGTTGCCTGCTCCCCAGGTGGATGAGCTGGAGCGAAAGGTAAAGTCTCAGCAGGAGCAGCTGTTCCTGACCAGGCAGGAGCTGACCAACACATCAGCTGAGCTGAAGATCCGTGCCATTCAGGCTGAAGGTAGGGCATGGACGGCCTTGTCACTAAGGGCACAGGAGCTCCAGGGACAAAGCCCCTTCCCCCCCCCCCCCGGGAAGGCTCGTCACACTGTTTCCCACTGGGCCTCCAGAGCGCTTGGATGCGGAGAAGCGGAGAGCCAAACAGAACATGGAAGACCTGGAGAAGCTGCACTCAAAGGAGGTGCTGTCTTATGGATTCCCCTGGCTCTACTGTCTCTGCTTGGGGCTGCAGACCAGCCCTGTGTGGTGCAGCGTTCCCAATGCACGCCCCTGGCCCGTGAACCTTGAGTTGATAATGCCAGACTCACAGGCAACAGTATCCGTGATTCAGGCAGCCGTGGGCTTCCGTGCTGTGTGTCCTCCAGAGCAGAGCCTCTGTCCTTGACGCCCGCCAGGACACTCAATCAGGCCTTTGCAAAACTGCTCTCCAGGGTGGGGATTCCATGGGGTGAGGGCTAGGGGAACCTGCGTGTGCTGGCCCTCACCTCCCTGGTCTGGACAGGTGAATCACATGACCCGTCACCTGGAGGAGAGCGAGAGAGCCATGCAGGAGAGAATACAGAGACTAGAGGCGCTGCGGCTGTCCCTGGAAGAGGTGAGGCCACATGAACCCTGGGGTCGAGTGCGGGGTGACAGTCATGGTCTCAGGACCCTGGGGCACCCCTAACTCTCAGCCTCGTTAAGTCTCACTATAAGGACCCACCCGTCCCCGAAAGGTCAGAGACTAGAAACGACATTTTAGCCTCTTTGACAGTAAAAGCCCTGCTCAGTGAGCAAGGGACAGCTGCGTGGCTCTGAGGCTATTTATGGAGAAGTTCTCCCAGCCTGGTTACCCAGTGACTTGGAAGGAGCTCTGGGTCAAGGGGGCCGCGTGTTTTCAAGACGGGCTAGTGGTATCTATCCGCCATGCAGGAGCTGAGCCGCTCGAAGGCAGCGGTGCTCAGTGCGCAAGGCCAAGCTGAGGAGGAGCTCATCAAAGCCAGGAACCAAGCCCGCTTGGAGGAGGTGAGCTTCGGCCACAGGTATGTAGGGTCCAGTCGTAGCACCTTGCAAAGGAGTCTGGCCGAAGTGGGCAAGACCGGGGCTGTGGGCCTCAGGACTAGAGCTCAAGAGATCCCAGCAGCCAGCAGGACTGTGGTACCTCCTGTAACTGCCCGGGTAAGAGGAAGGCTAGATAGAGATGAATAGAGCTGGCTTGCGATGCCCAGCGAGAGATGCTGACGGATGCAGGACAAGTGTAGTGGCTGATAACTTGTGTGGCACCATGAAGTCCTCTCTTCGGTCCTTGCAGAGGGGTGGAGGTTAGTCCACACGCAGACTGTGTGCCCCTCCGGTTTTGAGCTCAGACTGGGAGCCCTTCATGGTCAGCAGCCATTCCCCTGCCCACAGCAACACCGCCTCGCTCATCTGGAGGAGAAGATTCGGCTCTTGGCACAGGCAAGGGACGAGGCTCAGGGTACCTGCCTGCAGCAGAAGCAGATGGTAGCTGAGTCCCAGGCACGGGCCAGCCAGCTGAACCTGCAATTGGAGGGGCAGCAGCGGCGCCTGGAAGAGCTGCAACAGGTAGCATGGCCCCAGGGAGCACAGACTCTTAGGGGTTCATCTCCGGGCTGTGGGCTCACCCTTCCCCAACCCCATCCCAGGAGTTGAGCAACAAGGACCAAGAGAAAGTGGCTGAGGTGACCAGGGTCAGAGTGGAGCTGCAGGAGCAGATGGGCCGCCTGCAGGCTGACCTGGTGGCCCAGGAGGCGCTGAGGGAGAAGGTGGCCGCCCTGGAACGTCAGCTGAAAGGTTATCACATATCACCTGACAGCTGAGCTTGGCCCTGGGATGGGATGGGGGGGGTCTCCCCTCGAGATGCACCCCTTCCTTCCTGCACCCCCCTCCCCAGACAGGGTTTCTCTGTGTAAACCTGGCTGTCCCGGAACTCACTCCTGTGGATCACGCTGGCCTCCAACTCAGAGATCCGCCCACCTCTGCTGGGATTAAAGGCGTGGGACACCCTGCAAGGCAGCTACCCCCCTCCTTACTGAGCCTCTCGCTTGCAGCGGTCGGGAGTGAACACCGGGAGGCGCTGCTGGACAGAGAGAGTGAGAACGCCTCTCTCCGAGAAAAGCTACGGCTCAAAGAGGCAGAGATCGCACGCATCCGGGATGAAGAGGCCCAGAGGGCAAGCTTCCTGCAAAACGCTGTCCTGGCTTACGTGCAAGGGTCTCCCTTGAGAGCCCTGAGTCCTCCTAAATGAAGGGAGGCAGGGAGGCCCGGAGCGAGTGCAAAAAATGCTGCATCCCATTCTCAGAGGCAGGCCTGGGGTCCAGAAGCCTTAGCTGCAGTGTAGGGTGGGGTTCTGCCATCCACTGGTGCTCACCGGCACACTTGCCCATCCAAGGGAGTTCACCCGCACGCAGCTCGCCGCTAGCATAGGCTGGCGAGACGAGGTGCGCAGGAACGCTCTCAGAAGACCCAATCCCAGAATCACAAACCGGAACAGTACTGTGGTAGGAGGGAACAGAAGCCCCCACGGCAGGGTGGAAATACAGGACTTTTGTACTTGGTGAACATATTCGCGTCCAGTTCCTTTCTCCTGCACCCGCTGCCCCAGCCGCGTGAATGAACCTTCCCGGGTGGTACTCGGTTGCCCCAATTGCTACCAGGTAACTAGGAAGGCCACCTCTGTAACTGGGTCTGTAGACACGAGGGTTTCTCAGCTGCAGGGTGGGCTGGTGTCCCTGGCAAGCACTGGGCTCGGCCGCCCTGCACATCCATTTCGGTGGCATCACCAACCTGAGCCGCGTTGTACCACGTCCTCGTTCCTGGGTGTGGACCCTCACTCAGTCTAAGCCTTCGGGGTTCAAGGACTGGCTAGGGCTCCGCCCCCACCGCAGCTCGCCCCTTGCCCCGCCCCGCCTGCGCACACTCGGCTGTCTTCGCACCCGACACTCGGCGGCGCTCGGCTGTCTCCGGCCGCTCGCTCGGCGTTCGGGTCCGCGGCCGCTGCGGCGCCGGGCATTTCTCCGCAGCTCGGCTCGCGGCCGCGCCCGCCGCCGCCCGGCCCCGCGCCCATGCAGGCCATCAAGTGTGTGGTGGTCGGCGATGGGTGAGTGCACTGTCCCGAGCCTCAGGGGCGGAGGGGCTGGTAGACGGCTACGGGGTGAGGTGGGGCGGGGCGGGGCAGACAGACGCGGGGTCCGCGCCCCCACCATAGCCTGGCCGCGTGCGTCCAGGGGCCGATGGGGTGGGGTCAAGCTCAAGCTGTCCACCTTCCTCTTAGCCCGGGCACACCTGATGCTACCCGGCCTCCACCCCATGCTCACAGTGGGTGGGGCCGGGCCTCACCTGCGCTGATTCCTGGGTGGCTCCACCCTCGCGCCAGCCACCCAAGATGCAGGGAGCTCTGACGCCCCTGTGCGTTGCGGCGCGCCCTTTCCAGGATTGTGAGCCCTTGCAGCCGCGCCCACTGCTGTGCTCCCTGGGAGGCTAGCCCGCTCTGGTCAGTTTCTATCAGCCCCAGGTGGCTGCAGATCTGCTGGGCTACGACCTACTCACCCCACCCCAATCACCCAAACTAACCTCCTGCTCTGCGGGAGCTGGCTGCCCTTGCGGGGAGGAAAGGGGCGGAGGCTCGGCCCTGGAGCCACGTGGGCTGAACCTCTTTCCACAGTGCCGTGGGGAAGACTTGCTTGCTGATCAGCTACACGACCAACGCCTTCCCGGGAGAGTATATCCCCACAGTGTGAGTGCGTGGGGGTGGGAGGTAGCTGGAGCTGGCCACTAGAGGCCAGTCACACATGTACGGGACCTCCCCTAGGCTCCAGGTCTGGTTCAGGTGGCCCTAGTTTTGGGTTTCCATGGTGAGGCTGAGGCGCTGGCCAGAGTTTGGGTTGTGTAGGCTTCAGAACTCAAGCCTGCTGGCTGGGCGCCAGTAGCCCAGCATCCCTGCCCAGCCTAGCCTTCCCTCTTTGCAGTTTCGATAACTACTCAGCCAACGTGATGGTGGATGGGAAGCCGGTCAACCTGGGTCTGTGGGACACCGCTGGCCAGGAAGACTACGATAGGCTTCGGCCACTCTCCTATCCTCAGACCGTAGGTGGCAAGAGGGCTGAGCTGGGTGGTTCCTGGGTGGGGAGGAGACACATACTGCTTGGACACCGTTTGGTTAGTTCTGTCTGTCCCTCCCTCTGAAGGATGTCTTTCTGATCTGCTTCTCCCTGGTGAGCCCGGCCTCCTTTGAGAACGTCCGTGCCAAGGTAGGGTGGGCTGAGGGGGTCCTAGCAGAAGGCACACCCCTGCTGAGCAGGGGTCTCTGCCGGTGATCTTTAAAAAAAAAAAAGACTTATTTATTAATTATATATACAAGGTTCTTCCTGCATGTATGCCTTCAGGCCAGAAGAGGTCACCAGATCTCATTAATGATGGTTGTGAGCCACCATGTGGGTGCTGGGAATTGAACTCAGGACCTCTGAGAGAGCAGTCAGTGCTCTTAACCTCTGAGCCATCTCTCTAGCCCTCTGCTGGTGATCTTTTCTGCTGAGGGAGACACTGAAGGTGTCAGGGTGGACAGCTCACAACTGGCCATGGGCGCTAACTGAAAAGCTGTGGGCAGTCTCCGGCCTCCCTGGATGGGTATCTTTGTTTAGTGCCAAACCCAAGAAACTCCTAGTTGCCTTGTGGAACAGGAAGGGCCATGTGTGTCAGGGGAAAAAAGCCTCAGGAGCTGGGGCACACTTTGGGCAGATGAGAGCCCCCCCCACCAGGCATAAGGGTCTCTGGAGCCTGTGACAGGGTCAGATCCTCTGTTCCCACAGTGGTACCCAGAGGTGCGGCACCACTGCCCCCACACACCCATCCTTCTGGTGGGCACCAAGCTGGACCTCCGGGATGACAAGGACACCATTGAAAGGCTGCGGGACAAGAAGCTGGCGCCCATCACCTACCCACAAGGCCTGGCCATGGCCCGAGAGATCGGTGAGTAAGCGGGGGTGGGGGAGAGCATAGATTGGGAGCCTGCTTGGAGGTTGCCCTGCCTATGCCGCTACCCTCTCTGCTGGCCCCTTTCTTGCTATCTGTCCTCCTCCCACTGTTCCTAGGTTCTGTCAAATACCTGGAGTGCTCAGCCCTGACCCAGAGAGGTCTGAAGACAGTGTTTGATGAGGCCATCCGGGCAGTACTCTGCCCGCCTCCCGTGAAAAAGCCAGGCAAGAAGTGCACTGTCTTCTAGAACCCTGTCTGGCCAGCCTGGCTGAGGAACCCTCTGGTTGAGCTGTCTGGTGTCCCTAAGTCTGCTGTGGGAAATGGTGTGGGTGGGGAGGGGAAGCATGGGGACAAGGCTGGGGTGATGGGGTCCTGTCCCCTATGCCTCCTTTTTCTGGGATATAGCACCAGTCTTCCCTGGTTCCTATGGGAGGCCAGGAGGGAGCAGGGTCTCCCTCAGGGCTGCAGGGGTGGGTCCAGGGGAGCCCCAGGATGGGCTTCCCCGGAGGGGAGGGTGGGGGTGGGTCTTGTTCATCACGTCCCAGGAAAGGGCGGCCCCTTCTTATTTTATACAATAAACATTCACCACCTGCTTCTGCTCGCCTCCTGCCGTGGTCCTTGCCCTAGCGTTTCCCTGAGGGCAGAAGCGTCCACCATTCCTAGTGGCACCACATTTTCAAAGGAAGCTCCGAGCTTCACACACCCTCGGTGAGGGGAAAAGATACCACACGAGTCAAAGCAGGGGTGGGTACACTTAGCCGCGCATACAGGATGACATCTGTGTGCAATCCTGGGGCCTGGTGGGAACCTAGCTTCGGCAGCTCTCTCAGAGAAAAGGACGCAGCCTGCCCTCTGTAAGCCTAGCGGACCCATCTCTGACCGGTATGAGACGCTCACAGGTTGCTGAATTAGAGGGAGGGCAGCCCGTGAGGCCCAAAAGTTATGGTCTGGAACTCGGACTTTATCCCAGAGGCTGAAGACTTTTCCCTGGAGCATGGAGACCAGAGGATGCCCTCCCAGGGAGGCATGCAAGAGGCTCGTGCTGGCTCAGAGGGCTGGTTGTTCCTTTCTTTTTTTTTTTTTTTCAGGATGTTTGCCAGCCTGTTGTTAAACAGCTCTTATTAATAATTAAATCACATAAACTTACAATTAGCTGTGCTGAGAACAAAGTCAGCAAGTTCCTCATTTCCTAATTACTAATACATGTTGCCGTCCTTTGGGCCTCATGCTGTGGACCGCCTCACCTCCGTCCCCCCTGCTCCCCATCAGGTGATGTCAAGTGGACAGCTTGACGTCAGCTGTCATGCAAGTTCCACACCGTGGAATGTGGCAAACCGCGTGGACTAGGGCTTGGTTTATCAGTGGCCTGGGAAGTGAGACGCTGCAAATTAAATAAACCAGGACCCTCTCATTGTGTTGTAAGTAACACAAAAAAGTCATAGAGCCGGGTGGTGGTGGCGCACGCCTTTAATCCCAGCACTCGGGAGGCAGAGACAGGAGGATCTTTGTGAGTTCGAGACCAGCCTGGTCTACAAGAGCTAGTTCCAGGACAGGCTCCAAAGCTACAGAGAAACCCAGTCTCGAAAAACCAAAAAAAAAAAAAAAAAAAAGAGCTAGTTCCAGGACAGGCCCCAAAGCTACAGAGAAACCCTGTCTCAACCCCCCCCCCAAAAAAAAAGAAAGAAAAGAAAACAAGTCCTTCAGCTCATTGGTTGGTTAGATGTCTGCCCCCTCTCTTTTGGTGTGTGTTCCACTCACTGGCTGGAAATTAAGGTCTGTTGGCATTCCTGTCAGAACCATACGGAGCTGTTCGTTTCACAGCTCCAGAAACCTCTGGACAGGCTATCTTTAGGCAAACTGACCGAACTCTTGAGGATCCAGCCTCTGGAAGGTTCTACCTTCCGCTCCCTGCTAGGGAGCTGGCCAGGCCTGAAAGTGTGTAGGAACCAGGCGACACCTGCTTTGGATCAGAGACAGCATGAAGATCTCTGCCTGCCTGAGCACACAGGCTGGACAGAGACATTTATTGGTGGGACGGAGGGTGCAGTGTTCTGAGCATAGGGCTGAGTGGAGGAACGGGTGGAGGGGGCTCAGGTCGCCAGGAAGCCGCCGTCCACCGGCAGAGTGCATCCAGTGGTCATGCTGCTTCGGTCGCTCAGCAGGAAGAGGATGGTGTCCACCACGTTCTCCACTTCTGTAGGCAGGTTGAGGTCAAGAGCAAAGATGAAGGAAAAAGTTTACCTCACCCTTCCAACCCCGGCCGATCCCCAGGCCCAGGCAAGCCCTAGGCCTGCTGGTACGGTTCCTGTCTGGTCTCGCTTACCAGCGAACTTGCCGAGTGGGATGCGATCCAGCATGACTTTGGCCTTGTGGGGGTCACTCCAGTTGGCCCGGCCCATGGGTGTCATCACTACCGTGGGATTGACTGCGTTCACACGGATCTGCAAAGAGGCCAGCGAATTAAACAATGTGCGAGGGTACCCTGGGTGGAAGGACTGACTGGAGGAGTTACCCCAGGCCAGCACACCTTGTGGGGTCCGAGCTCCAGGGCCATCATCTTGGTCAGCATGTCCAGGGCACCCTTGGTGGAACCTGTGAGGAAGAGTGGCTGTAGAGACCAAGAGCTGGCCCGGGAGTGGGAGGGTGAATCGGACACAGCTGGAGCAACTCACAGTAGACAGTATGGTTGGTTAGCGCCCTCTGGGAGGCCTGGCTGGAGACGTTCACGATGGCTCCTGGGACTCCCCGGGCTATCATGCCCTTGGCCACAATCTGAAATTTTTTTTTAATATTTATTTATTATGTATACAATATTCTGTCTGTGTGTATTCCTGAAGGCCTGAAGAGGGCACCAGACCTCATTACAGATGGTTGTGAGCCACCATGTGGTTGCTGGGAATTGAACGCAGGACCTTTGGAAGAGCAGGCAGTGCTCTTAACCACTGAGCCATCTCTCCAGCCCAGCACAATCTGAAATTTTGAGGGTTGTGAAACAGAACTAACCTTCAGCTTCAGAGATCCTACTCCAGCCGGGTAGGGCAGCTCACCTGAGACACCTGGATGACAGCCCGAAGATTCACGTTGAAGGACCTAGCGGCGAATGAACAGCCTGGTCAGGGGCAGGACTCCGGCTGCTGCATGGGGTGGTTCCTCCAACCCCTGTTGGCTTACGTGTCACAGGCCTCCTTGGTGACCTCCAGGAAGGGTTGCAACAGAGCCACAGCGGCGTTATTTACCAGCAGGTCCACCGGTCCCACATTGCTGAGGGCCCGTTCTGTGGCCTCCCAGTCCGCCAGGTCCACACACACAGGCTCCACGCCAGGACACTGTGTGTATTGGGGCAAAGCAAAGCCGTTAGCAACTGGGTCCCAAGAGGGTGGTGCTGCTGGCCTTTTCTTCCTGAGGAAAGGTAGCTAGCTAGTCTGGGAGAGTTGGACCTGGAAGGGAGCTTTCGATTGGAAGGGTCAGGAGTTCCAGCCTCAGCAGCAAATTCTGAGGCGGAACCTAGAGCTGAGAGGCACAGCCACGCCTCCGGGCATTTCCTCTCCGCCCAGCATTCTCGGACCTAGGACTGCTCTCTCGCGGACATTGTATTTTCTTCCAAACTCAGGGAGCCAGGATGTGTAGATGGACCCCCGACCGTTTGCACAGATCTAGGAAGGAGCGCAGAGGGCTCCCACCCCAACAGCCAGCGCCTGGCGCAGGGCGCAGGGCGGGCCTGCAGTGAAACACGCTGTGGGTGAGGGGCGTCAAGGGGCGCAGCGTCTCACTCGGAGACCGTCTCCTCACCCCTGGACACAGTGCCTACCTCGCTAACCAGGCTGTCAAGGTCCGCCCGTGTCCGGCTCACGGCCACAACGTGTGCACCAGCCGCCTGCAACGCCAGCACAGTGCTGCGCCCGATGCCTGATGCGAGCGAGGATTAGTGCGGGCACCCCCTTTTCAAAACCAGCCGGACCCCACCAGCACCCCCTCTCCTGCCGCCTCACCTTTGCCCGCGCCGGTGACCAGCGCCCGTCGACCTGCAAGTCCCAGGTCCATGGTGGCCCTGCCAGATCGTGCTGGGGAAAGATGGACTTGGAGTTCCGGAATCGAGGGCGGGGCTAGGAGAGCCAATCGCGTGGGCTTCGCCTTGAAAAGGGCGAGGGTATTAAAATAGCAGCTCCCTCTGTCGTGCCGATTGGCTGAACTGTAGTGGGCGTGACCGAGGCGGGGCTGTGTTAACCAGGGGACGGACACAGCTTCTTAAACTGCACCGGACAGATCCAACTACAGAGCTTGGAATCCGCTTAGCCTTAGCGAACTCTGGTCAGCATGGTTTTCACTGCCAAGAAAATTTCCGTGAGAAACATATAGCAGTTTTCCCAGGCGTCTCACGGATATTCGTGGACCCGAGAGGCACGTCCAAAAACTTTGTTTTATGTGCTCTTTCCCCAGGCCTCGGAGTGAGTCGCATTTGGGAGGCAAAGGCAGGTGGATCTCTGAGTTCGAGGCCAGCCTGGTCTACAAGAGCTAGTTCCAGGACAGGCTCCAAACCTACAGAGAAGCCCTGTCTCAAAAAACAAAAAATAAGACAAAAAAATGGCAGGAAAGGAAGAGATAGGATTGGGTTTGCACATGAAAACTGGCCAGACGAGCATTGCTTTCCAAGTCAGTAACAGATTAATGAATGTCCAGATCCCTGTGAAAATATTTTGCTGTTAGGGTCATGGTGAGGAAGACTAGTAGTAGGGATCTGGTGAGGGTCGTGAGTCCAAGGACGTGCGTGCGTGGCCTGAACTGCAGGGCTCAGAGGTCAAGATCACTGGATGCTCGTCCAAAGGACTCCAGTGTGATGCCCGGCACCCGCATGGCACTCACAATCTTCCGTTTCAGAGGAACCCATGCCCTCGTCTGGCCTCTGTGGGCATGCACATGGTGCACAGACGTTCATGCAGGCCAAACCCATACACATGAAATAATAGTATTCTTTTTTTAAGATGTATTTACTTATTTTATGTATACAAGTACTCTATCTGCAGGCACACCTGCACACCAGAAGAGGGCGCCAGATCTCACTACAGATGGTTGTGAGCCACCATGTGGTTGCTGGGGATTGAACTCAGGACCTCTGGAAGAACAGCCAGTGCTCTTAACCTCTGATCCATCTCTCCAGCCCCTCCCCCCATCTTTACTTCCTCACCACCACTGTAAGGCCGGTCTGTGAACTCTGCCCTTTGCCTGCTGAGAGAGACAAAAGAGAGACAGCACCCAGCCTGCCCGACACCGAGACACAGCTGCCCAGAGCTCATTAAGTGGCTTCAGTTTCCAGGACATGCCCAGATGTCATTAACTGTTCTGCGGTCCTGGGAGCTGCTCAGGCCCTGCTCTGGAGACAGGTACTCTCAGAACCCGTGTCCTGTGCTTTTTAGGTCTTCCTTGTTCCCATCCTCCCATGCTCTGCCCCTTGCCCTGAGTTGGACTCTGTACCACTTCATGCCCGACAACCCTACCAGATGCCAAAGCAAGCACAAGAGAACCTGCCAGCGCCCCTGAGCTACTCTGACGAGCCCTGAGTCTCAGGACTCTCATGCCTGCTGGTTCTGGCCAGGGTGGTGAACCAGCTAGCTGTGTGAGAGCTTCAGTCTGGGCAGCCTTGTTATCATGCGCTTGTGTATGGACCAGGCCAGGGAAGTGGGATCCAGTGAAGACAGAAATAGTCCAGTCCCTCCCAATGGCTCCTCTCCTTCTGCACAGAGTCCACAGGCTTAGGGGTGACTTGGTTTAGGACACCTCTCCTTCCCTGCTTTCTCCTCCCTTCCCCTGATTGCTGGGTTGGGGTCAGAACATCAAGAGACGCCAGACCCACTAATGGAAAGGTGAGAGTCCCAAGGGAAGGGGCACGGCAACACAGACCCTGTCTTTTCAGATAGCCATCCCTTGGTCACATTGGTCATACACCACGATAGGTTTCGGATGATAGTAGGCTCTGAGGCTAAACGGCCGTATCAGAACCTGAATGGGCATCCTGCCTTGCAGCGGGCCACCCCCAAGGAGTCCTGTGTGATGGTTTGGGAACACGGCGGCCCATTTATTTAGAAAAATGAGACCAGCAAAGTGGACAAGAATAACAGGGACCCCAAAGTCCAGAGCGTAGAGTGGTTATGGGATCAGACAATAAGATGGGGAGCCTGGAGCTGTGGTGTAGGGACCAGATCATGAGGTAAGCTGAAGCTCTGGCTGTAGGGTGGGCCAGGGAGGCCACTCTGAGGCGCACAGCATCTGTGCAGTCTAGGAGGCCAGGTACCCAGCGTCCACCAGGATGCCAGAGCCACTGGTCGAGGCGCTGCTGTCGCTGAGCAGGAAGAGGATGCTGTTGACAACGTCCTCCACCTCTGCAGGAGAACAGAGCAGTCAGGGCTTCTGCTTGCTCGCC
>JAQHUG010000363.1:90279-101751 GCA_028555095.1 Dicrostonyx torquatus
GTTAGTTTATGAGGTGAGGGCTAGCTGGGAAAAGGCTAGTGATAATAAGCCAGGCAGAGTTTAAATGAATACCGTCCTCACGTGATTATTTCGGGTGCAGGCGGCCAGCCGCTGAGCAGGCCAGTGGCTGGCGGCTGGGGAACACAACATGCACCACACCTCTCTCCCTCAATTACAACACTGTCTGTCTGTCTGTCTGAGTGCAGAGGTCAGAGATCAACCTCAGGTAGCCTTTCTCAGGAACCGTTCACTTTAGTTTTCTGAGACAAGGTCTCTTCCTGGCTTAGAGATTTCAAGCAGACCTGTCTTGCTGCCCACTGAGTCTCACAGATCCTCCTGTCTCTGCCTCCCAAAGTGACGGGATTCTGAACATACATCACCATGTCAGCTTATACACATCTGTCAGCATGTTTTAATGTTGAAGTTGACCAGACACTACGTCATTTTGTGCTACAGAAGAGCCCTGCCATAGGACAGTGTGTCCTAGCATGGGAGCCTTCAGGCAGATGGATGAACAGTGCAGAAAATGGTCTTCGGGCCAGGTCACAGGCTGTGGACGCCACAGCCTTGTTGCTTCTCCTGACCTTGCCCTCCAGAGGGCTAGAGGCCCCCCTGGGACAGCTGAGAAAGTGGGCTCATTTCTCCCCTTTGGGGCTGTGCTGGTTTGAATGAGAATGGACCCCACAGACTCATGATTTTTTATGCTTGGTCCCCAGTTTGGGAAAGGTTTGGGAAGGATTAGGAGGTGTGGCCTGGTTGGAGGAGGTGTGTCACTGGGGACGGGCTTTGAGGTTTCAAAGGACAAGCTCTTCCTAGTCTCTGTCTGTCTGTCTCTCTCTCTCTTTCTGCCTCATGCTTGTGGTGTAAGATGTGAATCCTGCCTGTCAGCCTGATGCCATGCTCCCCACCATATAGGTCATGAACTCAGTGTCTGAAACTGAAAGTCCCGAACAACCCCCCCTTCTCTAAGTTCCTAGGTTGTGCTGTCTTATCACAGCAATGGAAAGAAGCTGAGATGAGTCTATGCCATTCAGTCTCAAGTGGGTGAACCGAGGAGACAGCAGACATCGGTCTCTGGGTAGCGAGAAGTGTGCACCTTGTTGGTGTTTGGGGGCAGTGTCCTGGTGACACGTGACAGGGTGATAGCCATTGAAAGTCACCTTCTCTCCAGAGCATGGTCAACACAGAGACGTCTCTGAGATTGTCACATGCCTTGTTTGAGGGCATGGTCAACACAGAGACATCTCTGAGATTGTCACATGCCTTGTTTGAGAGCGTGGTCAACACAGAGATGTCTCTGAGATTGTCACATGCCTTGTTTGAGGGCGCCCTTCAGCACAAGTGAGTTGGGAGCAAGAGTATTCAGGGAGTGCGCCTTGGGCTCCTGCCTTCTTTTGTGTATGTATATGTATGTGTAGGCATGTGAGCGTATTCATATGTGGATACATGTAGATTTCACAGGTCAACATTGGGCGTCATTCCTCAGGAGAAGTTTATCTTATTTTGTGAGATGATCTCTCCCTAGGCTCAGGCGGGGGGGGGGGGGCGCGGGAATCACTGACAAGGCTAGGCTAGTTAATGACTCTCAGGGATCCTCCTGTCTCCAGCTCTCCAGTGATAGGATCACAGGCACACATCACCACGCCTGGCTTTTTATGTGGGTGCCTGTCATTGCGCACGGGTCATCCTGGCTGCACCATCACTTGGCCTCAGACCCTCCACTGCACAGAGATTTGGGAGCAAGGCTAAATGGTAAGCTGCTTTTCATTTTGTTTCCACTGTAGGACAGAAAGCCAAAAGAATACACACTTCGGCTTCGGATGCGACAGAGATTCGGGGGCTGCGTTCACGTTCCGTTTGCCCAGAGAAATCATTGCTGAGCAGAGACGCTGCTAACTAATAATTCAGGGTTGCTAACCTTCAATCAACTGTGATTAAAGAGCTTGCGCGTGTCACGAGGCTAACACGGCAATCTGAACACTGATAGCATGATCTGCTCTCTCCATCCATCTCTCCCTCGGTACAGTGTCCTTAACTAATAATTCCAGATGGAAGGACTTCAAATCAAGCGTTGGGTGTGCGTGTGTGTGTGTGTGTGTGTGTGTGTGTGTGTGTCTGTGTGTGTCTGTGTGAGATAGAACCAGTTTTCCCAATGGCTATAAAGATGATTTTATTGTAAACTGTCTTCAGATGGGTGATGGTTCATTTTAGTACAGGCATGATTCTCATGCTTCCAAGGGCATCTCACCCTGTTCCAGGGCAGTTCACACCTGCTGTGCCAGAGACCAGGGCAGGTGTGAGTTTCACAGCTCTATCTCTTTCCCAGTGCCCTCAGGGATGAAAGGCCAGACTCCCAACCTGCTAGTACCACTGGGGATCACCCCTTGGTCTTCTGATGCCAGAGAGCCTCAAACGCCCCCTAATGGTGCCCAGTGGAAGTACAGCTCGGATCAACAAACTTCCCCATTGCTGCTTTGGGGATAAGCCAATTTGGCCTGTTGTATCTGGTATAAAGAATAATCTTTCCTCAGAGGGTGCCAAGCTCAAGGGGAAGGAAGATGACCTTATTAGAGTTTCCTGGAACCCCACCCCCTCCACTGGACCCTGTCAGTGTGCCCCCAACCTCCTCCATGTGGGATTTTGACACAGTCTGAAGATGGGAAGGCTTTGGTTCAGTCACAGAAGGAGCACAGAAGATCCTCTGGGCAGATAGCTTTCCAGCCTCTCTCTGGGCTGAGGGCAGCGGTAGAGAGCGGATGAGGCCAGCTGGCCTCCACCAGGCCCAGAAGGGTCCAGCGAGTCTGGACTGGCAGAAAAGATGCACTGTAAAGAGGTTGAGTTTTCAGAACCAAAGGGAATGTAGAAGTCACTGTGAGCCGTGGCGTGCTGGCTGAGGGGCTGTGGAAGGACTGTCGGCAGCAGGGAAATGGGCTTCATAGCCAGGCTACGAGGTTTACCTCAACGAACTGCATGTTCCCACTCCAAAGCAGAAGTCCAATGGAGACCGATACCCATCTGACCTCATCCCTACCGAAGCACAAGGCCTGGGGCCCCCAGAAACTGTTCTGTGCGGTGGGGGCCTGCTCTACCCTGTTGGGAAACCACTCCCGCATTTCCAGAGCAGGGTAGACTGGCTTGCCCAATACCAGAAGGGAACATCTTTTCCTCCTGCAGCGGCAGGTTGTCACTTTCTGTGTTAAGAGGACGCTCACACTACCACTGTGGCCACTGGGTTTCCTGCGCAGCCGTGTGGAGGACAGGGACACGAGCTCTGTCTGCACGTAGTAGACAGATGTCTGAGTCAAACACAGATGGGAGAAGAGGGAAGAAACAGCTGGGAGAGACTTGAACTCGCTGTGAGAGCCGAGACTCTCTTTAAGAGCTCGGATTCTGAAGAGGCTGCCACCACCCCTACAAGGCCCCACACAGCAGCAGGGAAGTGCTTCCATTCAGCAGGGTTTGGGTGTCTGCCAAGAAGGAGGCAACACATTTGTGTCAAGGACCCCATAGATTAGCAGCTTCCCAGAAGACACGCCAGCTTAGCCCACGGAGTTGCTGCGCTGCAGGAGGCAGCCCAGCGCAGAGATCTGACCATAGTGTTGGTCTGGAAACAGTTCCTATACGATAAGACAGACTGCACCATGTCCCAGTGTGTCAGGAAGTGAATGAATGCTTTATAATTTGCCCAGTAGACACCCTGGTGGGAAAACACCCATAACATGAAGTCTAGGGTGCTGGCTGACAAGGGACAGGGACATCTGGGAAAAGAAGTCATCTTGTCCTACCGTCATAGACAGGCGGGGAGGGGGTCTTCTGTTTCTACTCCTTCAGTTGGAGATGTCCGCGGCTGTGCTTGAGCGGGTCCAAGGCACATCTGAGCAGAGCATGGGACACCAGCAAAGGAGGTTGGTGTAGGGGGCAGGCCCTGTGAGGTGGGGCTCTGTGCCTGAGGGCTGCAGCCGCAGGTCTGCCTTGGGGTGCTGTTGCTTCTTCCCTATGCTGTGGAGTCTTCTCACGATACCCTTTCCATCCCATCACGACCCCGTGTACCCGCCAAGCCAGTGGGAAACTCACCAGGTGATGCGCTGAAGACAGAGCCACATTCACACCAGGACCAAGATAGAACAGTGTGTGGCCATCATCCTGGACAGACGTGACACCAGGCCAGGCAGGAGGAGAGGTGGGAGGGTGGGAGCATGGGTCCGTGGACACTGGAGAGCGCAGGCTACCCCATCCCCCCCACTCAGTATCCCCAGTAACATTCTGGAGAAGAAAGGTATTCCAGAGAGGTCCATGTGATTCCGACGGACAGGCTGGTCCAGGGGCTGGACGACTGCAAGGGAGGACGGCAGATGAAGGCTGATCAGGGAGTCAGGCACAGGACAGCTAAGGGGGTGCTTGCTTTGATGAGTATAGTCTAGCCTAGTTCTTGTTGCTGTGGGCCAAAGAGCTCTGACCCAGTGGGTCAGGGTGGCTGGGACAGGTTTCAATGCCGTCACTGTAAGGAGTGACCTTGCCGGTGGATTACAGAGAGAATACCATGGTGGGACAAAGGGCACCTTGGGATTTGATAGCTACAAGTGTTTTCACTGGCAAAGTTTTCAAAATGTTAAAAAAAAATAATGATAGATGATGACATTGTTGCTGGCGGTGAGGTAGCAGGGGCTATGTTAAGTTTATTTGAAGGATTTATTTATGTGTGTCCATGTGTATCTATCTATGTGCAGTGCCAACACAGACCAGAAGAGGGAGTCATACCTCCTGACTCTGGAGTTACAGATTCCTGTGAGCTGCCCAACATGAGTGTTGGGAATTGAACTTGAGTCCTCGGCAAGAGTGGCAAGTGTCCTTAACCGCTGACCTGTCTCTCCAGTGCCTTAAGCTCATCCTAAGTGTTGTACACTGTATTAGTCAGAGTTCTCTAGAGAAACAGAAATAATAGAATATATAAAATTATTCTCTAATAACTATCACAATACACATATAAATCTTATATATATCTGCTTCCTCCTCTTCCTAGTTTGTCTTTTCTGCTTGCCCAACGCTGCTGTCATATCTGTGTAGGGGAAATTACTCTTCTTTATGGAGTCTCCAGTTGACTGTTAGCCACATGTTCCAAACTAGCCAATCAGAGTTTCCCATTACTCCGAGATCCAGTGATTGGTGCAGGAGTGAGCATGCGACTTGAGGAAATGTAGCATTCCTTCTTGTCTTTAATCACTGGCTGTGGAGAACTCTGGAGCTGTGGGCCAGCCTTGTCTCCTGTGTGGGAATGTCCCCCTGAGCTGCCAGGACATCATGGTGGGGAGATGGAGAAGGCAGGTGATGCAGACACTGGCCTGTAGCTTTGATTAAACTCTCTGTTTTGTTATCCCACCTCTTGCTTCACACACCCAGCTCCCCATGCTGTCCTCACCCTCCCCTTCCTAGCATCAGAAGTGCCCTCAGATCACCGAGACTCATCTCCGGGTCATTTAAACAATAACCGGCAGCTCACGTCAAGACTTGCAAGTATAGAGAAGTCTTGAAATGATGGACAAAGACACGCTCCCCATTTCGATCAGAGGACCTGACCCCTCACTTCCCAAGTCCAGTCCTGACTCCTCCTGTTGGCTGAGCCCACTCCTTTGCTTTATGAGCACACATGCCGTCACAAAACCACACGGTTTTGTCTCTGCTGAGGTACGAGCGTGTCTCTTGTTCCTACCTGTGGCTGACCTTGCTAAGAGCTACAGGGTCTACCTGACTGGGGCCAGCCTTACAGTACCACAGAGGGTTGAACATGGTCTTACCTGCTGGCACCTTTTTGGGATTGAGACCACAGGAGTCCCCTGTGCAATCAGAGGCACAAGACGCCATTTGTCTTCCGAGGACTGTGGAGCAGCGCTCTTCCTGGGTGGGGTGTGTGGACATTGCCAAGGCTGGGAGGAACAGTTCTCTCTTTTAGGTACCTAACACCCAATGAGAAGCCTGTTTGGACCACGTGGGGCACATTCGTGGCTGGGGGACCAGGAGAACAGGTTCATGCTGAGGCTTTGTTGAACTCAGTCAGCAGTGTTCATCCTGGAGATAAGTCACCAGGTCAGTGACCAGGACCCTGGGTCGGACTGCCCCGGCCTCAGGCGTGGTTCGTATTCATGGGTTGGCAGAAAAAAAGAGCTGAACTCAGGGAAGGCCTGGGGCACAACAGGGAGAGGCCAGACAAGCAGAGAAGTTCCTGGGGTGTCATATATGAGGGTATGTTTTTATATTTCTAGTTTTGCCAAAGCCTAAAATGTTGAAGCCTCCTCAGTGAGGAGGTTAAGTTGCTCTGTGTGTGGCCATCTGTCTTTATGGCCGATGTCCTACACTGTGGTATTGGTTGGGGCATAATGTATCTTTGCAAAACTTCTGCTCTGTCTACCTGGGGTACCACTGATGGAATGAGAACTCATCCCTGAGTTGGGCATATTAAACATTAGAAGCAACTGGAATGCAGTAACACAGGAGTCATTCTACAGAGCCCGTGATTTGGGATATCATACTGTTACTAAAACTTTAAAAATCTCTTATCATTATGAGCAACTGTGGTACTGGTTGCTTTTCTCTTCTCTGACCAAACTCTCGAGACAGAAGCGACTTAGGGGAGAGGTTTCTTTCGCCCTGTAGCTTGAGGGTAAATCCATCATGGTGGCTGGCATGATTCCATCTACAGTTGGGGGTGAATGAGGTGGCTGCTCAGATCTTGGGGGATCAGGAAGCAGAGAGTTCAAGGTCAGGCATGAATCGTATTTGGCCTTCAAAGTCCATCCCTAGTGACCCACTTCTAGCCAGGCTATAGTCCTGAAGGTACCACAGCCCCCACCCCCAAGCCCCAGCATCACCAGCCAAGGACTGAGTGTTCAAACATATAAGCCAGTAGGGAGCATTTCACAGCCAAACTATAACTACTAACAATGAAACGTTAGGGGAATATGAGAATATATTTTTATATGTTTCTAGTTTTGTCAAAGCCCAAATGTCTGAATGAGTGCAAACGACCAGAAAGATGTACAGTAAAACATTTATGGTGCCCGACGCTCAGAGCGCAGCTTCCCCCTCACAGGCTTTTGTACTTTCCTACGTTGTGCCCGAGAGCGTGTGACACCGACAGTCAGAACCTCCGAGAAGGTAACATGAGACTGAGACTTGCTCAGGCATGCCAGGATCACCGTGTACACACACCCCAGCACACCCACATTGGTCTGCAGGGTGTGGACAGACTTAGAAATGTGTCCCCTGCAGCTTACCTGGGGTTTCTTTCTGGGGTGGACAGTGGCCAATCTGCTGTTCCGTGGATGCTTGGTGTCCATTTGTCTCTTCAGAAGTATTTTGCTGAGAACCCTTGTGAGCAAGGTTCCATTGGAAGGAAGGAAAAAAGGAAGAAAGGGAGGAAGGAAGGAAGGAGGAAGGAAAGAAAGAAGGAAGGGGGAAGGAAGGAAAGAAAGAAAGAAGGAAGGGGAAGGAAGGAAAGAAAGAAAGAAGGAAGGGGAAGGAAGGTAGGAAGGGAGGAAGAAGGAAGGAAAGAAAGAAGGAAGGAAGGAAGGAAAGAAAGAAGGAAGGGGGAAGGAAGGAAGGGAGGAAGAAGGAAGGAGGAAGGATGAAGAAAGGAAGGGAGGAAGGAGGAAGGATGAAGGAAGGAAGGAAGGAAGGAAAGAAGGAAGGGGAAAGAAGGAAGAAATGAAAGAAGGAAGGGGGAAGGAAGGAAGGAAAGAAAGAAAGAAAGGAGGGAGGGACGGAAGGAGGAATGGAGGGAGGAAGGAGGGAAGGAGAAAGAAGGCGGACAGGCAGACATGGTGGTGCAGGCCTGGCAGCCCAGCTACTTAGGAAGTTAAGCAGAGGAATCAGAAATTCAAGGCCAAGCTAAGCAACTTAGTGAGACCCTGTCTCACTCTTGAAAAAACAAAGTAATTTTCACGTGTGTGAGTGTTTTGCCTGCATATGTCTGTGAACCACATATGTGCCTGGTTCCTGTAGAGACCAGAGAGGGCATGAGATCCCCTGAGGCTGGAGTCACACCTGGTGGTGAAGCCACCAGGTAGGTGCTGGGAATTGATGCTTGTATAGTGCACAAGAGACTCTCAGTTTAATGCGACACCATGAATCAAGTAGAACATGGGGTTTGGGTTCTGTGTGCCCTTGGGGTCTTCCACTCTGCTGTAAGTAGCTGCTGAGGCAGCTGACAGACCTGGGCATGAACCCCGGGAATCATGTCTAACGTTACGTAAAGGCTATGTGTGTCTGTCTGACCCTCCACAGTTTGGCTCTTGTTGGCAGGTTATGTGGCCAACAGGACATGATCCCTCCATCATCTTCAGGGTTACAGCCCTGGTCACACGGTACAGCCCAGACTTACTTTAACTTCTGTGTCCAGAGCCACCCAAAAGCAGGCACCTGTTTGTCCTGTTCCTGACTCTAACCCCAGAGTTATTTCCTTGCTGTGTGGCTCTGAGCAAGTTGCCAAGCTCCTCTGTGTCCTGACTTCTCATTTATAGGGCGAGAATGATACTTGAAGGGTGTGCCTCAGCCATGCTTGGGGTTCTCGGGCGTCTGTTCTTGCACTGGACGGATCACGCTGAGCTGTTGACCGTTGCTGTTAGAAGCCAATGTCTCCACCTGCCATCCGTGCACCCTGCAAAATCCTGGCTTCTCAATGCCTGTCCTGCCTTGAACCTTACAGTCTCCTCCTGCCTGCGGACCTGGCTCTATGCTGAAGGTCTCTGCCAGCCCTGCCCCTTCACAACTCACTTCCTCCCCATCTCCCTGTGGCCAGGAAGGCTGGCAGCTGCTTTCCTCACTGCCAGCAGGAAGCTGTGGCTTCTGTTCACATGTGGCCCAACCATCAGTCCCACAACGCTGCTTCATGCTGTGTCTTATGAAATGCAAGTGGACCTTAGCACCCGCACCCCATGTCAGCTTGGAATCCTCAGTGACCCGAGAATGACACATGAGGTGAAAGGGCTCCCTCTGGGGCTCAGGTCTCTTCGGGCCCTGGGTGCACGAGACCACCCTGCAGCATCTGGACTGACAGCGGCATTGCAGTGAGGTGCGGAAGCCATTTCATACCTTTAGAGAAACGGGAAACGAAGTTTTCACGTCTGCTGGTGCTGAAAATGAAGGATAATGACAGAATTATTAAAAACAGTCTTCTCTGTCTTCGACTAATTGCTTGTGGTCCGTGAGGCTGGCGGGAATCCAGATGGGAAGTGCTCATCCTAGGCCCAGGAGACAGGTGCCCGGACACCTCAGAGCCAGAACCACAGATGGGTGGGATCTGTAGCAGAGAGCCAAGCGCCCAGAGGCAGGGCACCTTGGGACCTAGCTGGGCCCCGATCTCGGTGGGTCTGAGGTTGCATCTGCAGGAAGCCAGGCTGATGACAGTCCTGCAGTTTGCGGGAGCTGTGAGGCCCGAGGTGGCTCTACAGCCGTGAGGTTGGGAAGGGCGAGAAGGGGAAGGAAGTGGTTCTGTCTCCAGCAGGACTTTAGTAAGTTGGTGACAGACATCTGTATCAGAAAATGTAGACGTTTTCCCTGAGTAGCACATGTGAGAAGGGAAGCTGAGGCTTAGAGATACGGCCCAGTCAGAGGGCCCGGGGGCACATGATGTCCACCCTAGCCCTGTCTACTCTAGCCACACGGAGACCCATGCTCCAACCTCCTGGAAACTAAAGGCGAGATCTCTGAATAGCAGAGGGGTTTCTGGTCCTGAGAGATGATCTGCCAAGGTGGCCTCTCTGCCTTAGGGTGAGTGGGGCCCCGCGCCTGTTGAGAGGTTATGGGTAAATTTGTGCCTTCAGTTCCCCATAGCTGAAGCTCAAGGGTCAGCTGCATCACTCTGTAGCTGTGTGACTATGCAAACTGTATTCAAACCTTCTGTGTCTGAGCACCATCCAGACTCACAGACTAATACTGATTCCAGTAAATTGATATAAAGTACAGGGTGTGAGGGGGAGTCTTAAGACTTTGGGCCAAGTTATACATGGCTCTCTTACGCACATGTAGAGTTCAGAGTCTCTTCCATTTGACTGTCTTGAGGGATGAGTCAGCTAAGTTGACCCTGTTGTAGATAGATAGACACTTGAACATGGCCCCTGACTCCGCAGCCCCACACAGGGAAGCAGTTAAGAAGCGCACTTCTTCGGTGCAATTCAACAAGTGACCAGCAGATGGCAGAAGCAAGCCAGGAACGGAGCTGGCCCTGCCCAGCTGGGAGGAGAAATGTCTGGAGGTTTTCTGATCCTTAGCTTTGTCAACCTGATACATCCTAGAGTCACCTGGGAAGAGGTCCCAGTGAGGAATAGATCAGGTTGGCCTATGGGCGTGTCTATGAGGGACTCTCTTTAGTATATTAACCGATGTGGGAGACCCACCCAGCGCTGTCGGCACCATTCTCCAGGCAGGGGCTCCAGGGACTAGGAGTAGGGAAAGCAGGGGCGCTCACTAGCGCCTCTCTGACTATGGCTGTAGATGTGATGTGACCAGCCGCATCAAGCGTCTGCCTTGACTTCCCCACGACGATGGGATGCAGCCCCAAAATAGTGAGCTAAAATGAGCATTCCCCCAGGCTTCCTTTAAGAAAGATTCACTTGTTTTATGTACATGGGTTCTTCCCTACATGTACCTGTGTGTCACATGCTTGCCTGGTGCTGTGGAAGCCAGAAGAGGGAGCCGGATTCTCTGGGACCTGAGTATAGATAGTGGGTGCTGGGGATTGAACCCAAGCGTCCTGGAAGAGCAGCCAGTGCTCTTAACCACTGAGCCATTTTTCTAACAGCCCCACACCAAGTGGCTTTTTATCAGCAGACATATCCCTGAGACAGAAATCAAGTGAGAACAGTTGTTTAAGGAGCTCCCACGTAAGAGCCATCATTCATCCAGGAAGGAAGCTCAACCTACTCAGAGCCAGCCAGGGCCCTGGTCTCGAGGACTCGCTACGAGGTGTGCCCTCAGCTGGCACTGATGCCCACGTCTGCCAGGGCTCTGCATAAGACCGGAGTTCCCTCTCTGGGATCTGAACGCAGGCATGTGTTTTGTTCATGCCTCACGGCCAGGGATGGGGGTGGGGGCAGCACGGGCCTGTCTAGTGGAGCATTCCTGAATCCTAGTGCCAATGAGCAGCCAGCTACCGGGCACCTTGTTCTCCTCTATGAGATCACAGCATAAGCATCCCTGGGGCTCACATTCCAACCAGAGAGAAAGAAAACAGAAAATAGGCAGTTAAGCAAGACAAAGTAGAACGAACGGGTACCTGGTGCAAGAAAAAAAATATGGGGAGATTGTCGGGGAGAAAGTGTGGGAGCAAGGAAGGCTGAGGCCTGGGTCCTGAAGGAGCTGCAGAAAGCATCCCAGTAGATAGCGGGCCTGGGCTCACACTGGGAGAGCTGGAACTTCTCAAGTTGATGGACTAGAGTAGAGGACAGGTAAAGGGCTAGAAAATCAAGGTCCAGTGGAAGA
>JAQHUG010000363.1:183996-195364 GCA_028555095.1 Dicrostonyx torquatus
CCGAGTATGTCCCCTGAACTCTGTTACACACCTGAGTATTTTCCCCTGAGCTCTGTTACACACCCGAGTATGTCCCCTGAGCTCTGTTACACACCTGAGTATTTTCCCCTGAGCTCTGTTACACACCCGAGTATGTCCCCTGAACTCTGTTACACTCCCGAGTATGTCCCCTGAACTCTGTTACACACCCGAGTATGTCCCCTGAACTCTGTTACACTCCCGAGTATGTCCCCTGAGCTCTGTTACACTCCCTAGTATGTCCCCCTGAGCTCTGTTACACACCCGAGTATGTCCCCTGTGCTCTCCCCTTGCTGCGCCTGCTGCTGTCCTCAAGAAGACTCCGAGTGCTGCTATTTAACCAACACATCTTAAGACCCTTTTGTCTTCAGGTGGCTGATGTTTGCCAGAAAAATCGTGTTAAAGATTTCTAACCCCTGAGCAGCCACGTCCATTTCCATATCCGCTCTCTGACATCTTTATTGCTGTCATTGGCAGCGAACCCTACGCAGAATGTCACCCCCTTCTGCTGAAAGTAGCGTTGGCAAGGACAGCTCTCCATAGCGCTGACTGCAGGGCCCAGCAGCGCAAATGTTTATAATGGCTCATGTGCTGACGGATGCCTTCCAACCGCATAGCATTCCCGTTTGCCAGATGCTTCCAGAAGTCTACGAGAACGCCGCTTTCATTAGGGCGCCACCCGCACTAGGTATTTCCACTAAATGCATTCTAATGCTACTTTAATAGGCAAAGGGGACCTGCTGCCTGGCTCCGCTTCCATCCATCAGGTGGAGTGCCCCGGTCTCTAGAAACAGCAGGAACATCGTGGCTCAGCTCAACAGCTGTCTTCTCTGGGGATGCCAGGTGTGGCTCTGCTTCCCCCCTTTGGAGAACATCTCATCCCAGCTCCACAGAGGAGCCCGCCTGCCCCTGGCCTGTCTCCCAGTGCAAGCTCAGCTGGTGATGGTGACAGTCACAGCCCCTCCCACTCTCTCCCTAGTCTCATGCGACCTTGCGTGTGCTTCGGAGGCTTAGAAAACCTCGTGCAACAACTCCGCAGTGAGACGCCAGCAGCTTCAGAGCTGTGAGGAGAACCAAGACTAAAGCTACGTGAAACCTCGACTCTCTCACTCGTTCATGTTCCCAAGTCAAGTGTGAAGTGAACCCAAAAAATCATTCAGCTGGAGCTGAAGGGTAGCCCAGCGGTCCTGTAGGATCAGATTACCAGGAACCATGGGAGAGTCCTCAGACTGGGAGAAGGGAGACACCACACAGTGGAGGCCAAGATAGGACAGCTGCATTATCTGCAGTGTGAGTGCACCTTTCTAAACAGTAGGCAGAAAGGGAGAGAGCACCCTTGGGTGTGTCTATCTGAAATGTGTATGACTTTCAAAGCATCCCTAACATGACTACGAGTTTGACGACTATAGATAGTTAACTCCTAAGCTGCATTTTTTATTATCCCAAACAGCTTTTGACTAGAACTTTACATTTTTAAATGAGTTGCATAGGTAGAATACCTTAAACAAGAGAGAGAAACATATGCAGTATAACGAAAATAACCTTACTTTGTATCAATAATAAAAATCCACACCACTGTACAACATTTGAGACTAGTGGTTGTTCAAAGGTAGACCCAAAAGCCCCCCCTTTTATCCCATCATTTCAATATTAAATCCCCCTTTTCTCTTCTGAAAGGGATTAATCTATCTAATTAGTCCAAATCTAATCTTTGTTTATCTTTCTCCCTGACAATGACCAGTACAATTTGTAGCCAACACCCTAAATGATGACAAACACCATAACCCACCGAATGACCAACAACCTTCCACTCCACCTCTTGGGAATATGGGCATTGTGTTCTCTAGACGACTTTCTTCTGTGGTCATGGTATCTTCAGGGAACCTGAGAAAATTGAGACAATGGTCAAGTCCTGGGAAAACCAGCCACAGCATGTGTTGTCCGGTCTCTGTGCAGTGGGAAAGTGCAAGGCTAGAAGACTCTGTGAGGCTGGACCATCTCAGCCAGAGCCTTGAAGCCTTTCTGGATGCAGAACTCTGAGGAAACTGCAACAGAGGCCATCTAAGAGGCCGGATCACCTAGGACACCTGTTTTCATTGGTGTCTGGTCCCCTTGTTCTGAAGCCACACAAGTATGCAGAAATAGAGAAAGATAAAAGGCCAGAGGCAAAAGGTAGATGGGAAAACTTAAGCAAAACTGGCTTAGAAACAAGACCAGGCACTCATAACTAAGAATAACTCTCTGTGTATGATTTATTTGGGAACTGGGTTGCAACGCCTCCCAAAAGCCAAACGAGTGAAACATCCTACTGCCCCTGAGATCACCGCTAAGGCTTCACATAGGTCTATTTCTAAAGATCAGTTAAATAAGGAAAAAGAAAAAGTCTCGTTTTGCCTTCCTACTTTGATTTCTGTGTTGCGATCAAACGCCTTGGCCAAGGACAACGACGGATAAAAAACATTTATTCCACTTGCCTTGGTTTGAGGTTACAGCCCGTCGTTGTGGGGAAATCAAGGCAGGGAAATCTAACACTGAGTCATGTGCCATCCACAGTAATGAGAGAAATGAATGCAGCCATGTTGGCTGCTTCCTGGTCTCTGTGCAGGTAGCTTCCTTTACTCTTCCAGAGTTCGGGATCCAGGTCATGAAATGGTGACTTTTTCCACGTCAATTATCAACCAAGACAGCCCCCGCCGACATTTCCATATGCCAGCCTGATCTGGATAATTCCTCACTAAGACTATTCCTTGAGGAGCATGGCCATTGTGATGGCCTTGGTGTCAGCTTGCAAGTGTCCGGAACCAACTAGAAGAGAACACACTGGGCAGGCCCGTGTGGGATTTTCCTGATAAGTCTATCTGAAGCCTGGAGACTCACCCTTAATGTGGCCACACCTTCCAGTGGCAGCAAGAGCAAAGGAAAGGAGAGGGAAGCTTTGCTGTTTGCCTGCTTGCCCTCCATCTCGCTAGCAAGGCCGTCTACCCTGCTGCTGCGGTGTTCCTCCACCAACATAAGAACCAACTTCCGGTCACTTACGAGTGAGTACATACTGTGTTTGTCTTTCTGGGTCTGGGTGAATGACAAGAATAGCATGTGCTTGCTCATAAGTGAACATTATCTGTAAAGTCATGCTACATGTGGAGAGTCATGCTACATGTGGAGAGTCATGCTACATGTGCAGAGTCATGCTACATGTGCAGATTCATGCTACATGTGCAGAGTCATGCTACAGTACACAGACACCAGAGAAGCTAAGTATCAAGGAGGGCTCTCTCTCTCTCTCTGTGTGTGTGTGTGTGTGTGTGTGTGTGTGTGTACTGTGTAGACTGTGAAGGGTAATACAATGGACATTCCCAGTGGATGGGGGGAGGGACCTGAAAGGGGGGGATGTGTAGATGGAAGTTTCTGTGCCACCTGTTCCCACAGCTGTTTAGTCCAAAAGAAACACACAGAGGCTTATATTAATTATAATCTGTTTGGCCTCTTAGTTCAGGATTCTTAGTAACTAACTCTTATATCTTAAATTAGCCCATATTTCTCATCTATGTTCAGCCACATGACTTGGTACCTTTTCTCAGTGAGGCATTCTCATCTTGCTTCCTCTGCATCTGGGTAGCAAATGCAGACTGAGCCTTTCCTCTTCCCAGAATTCTCCCAGTCTGGTTGCCCCGCCTACACTTCCTGCCTGGCTACTGGCCAGTCAGTGTTTCAGTAAACCAATCCACGTGGCAAATCTTTACAGGGTACAAGAACATTACCCCGCAGCAGGAATGTGGATGGGAACAGGAGGGGAGAATCAGGTTGGGGGAAGATGGGTATAGAGTGTACTAGGAGAGAGAAAACTGAAAACTAGGGGCTTCTCTGGGATGAGCTAGAAACCTACGGCAATGGAGACTCCCCGGAATCTATGAGGGTGACCCTAGCCAAGACTCCTAGTAATAGAGGATACGGAGCCTGAACTCTTCAACTCCTGTCACCAGGCAAGACTTCCAGTGGATGGAGAGGGACACCAACCCAGTCACAAACTCTTTGACCTACAATTTGTCCTGCCTACAAGGTGTGCTGGGGTAAAGATGTCTCTGAAACTTTGGGAATGACCAACTAATGACTGCCCTGAGAGGGAGCTCCCCTTTGAGGGCCAGAACCCAGAGACAAGGGCGGGATGCCCCCAGAGACTGAGATAGAACCAAACAGAAATGGCAAGGAAAAAAAACCAATGTAATGATTCCAAATGATACTCTATGATACTTATAGATGGGTGCTTAGCCCAGCTGTCATCAGAGAGGCTTCAGGCAGCAACTGATGAAAATAGATGCAATGACCCACAGCCAAACATTAGGCAGAGCTTGGGGAAACCTGTGGAAGAAGGGAGGGAGGATTGTAGGACCCAGTGGTGTCAAGGACACCACAAAAAAAACCCACAGAGTCAAATAACCTGGTCTCATAGAGGTTCACAGAGACTGAACCACCAATCAGGGAGCCTGCATGGGACTGACATAGGCCCTCTGCATATATGTGAACAATTCCGTAACTTGGTCTTCTTGTGGGACTCCTAACAGTGGGAGCAGGGACTGTCTCTGACTCGGTTGCCTGTTTTGGGGGGACCCTTTCTTCCTACAGGGCTGCCTTGTCCAGCCTTCATTGGAGGAGATGCCTAATCTCACCACAACTTGACATGCCATGGTTGGGTGATTTCCATGGGATGCCCACCTGTATCCGAAGAGAAAGAGAGGCAGAGAAGTGGGTGGGATGGGGGGAGTAGGGGGGATGAATTGGGAAGAGGAGAGGGAGGGGAAACTTTGGTTGGGATGTAAAAACGAAAAATAAACCAAAAAAATTGGTCTGTCCATTTAAAATGACTTCATTAAGGGAAGAAAGAAAAGAATAAAAGAACTAACTTCTTCAGAATCCCACTGTAGACTGAAGACAGCAACTCCCCAGGAATTCTCCAGGCCTCCAGCGCCAGACTGGGATTGTTGAGACACCCGGCTTTGTGGACTGAGCAACTGTCAGATTTTCTGCTTCTGCAATGAGAGACAGCCATTGTTAGACCTTCAGAGCCATGCCCATAGGCCACTCTGATAAATTCTCCCTCTCTCTCTCTCTCTCTCTCTCTCTCTCTCTCTCTCTCTCTCTATATATATATATATATATATATATATATATATATATATATATATATATATGTATGTGTGTGTGTGTGTGTGTATGTGTGTATACATACATACATATATATATGAATATATATGTAATATGTTCATTCTACCAGCTTTGTTCCTTTGGGGAGCCCGGAGTAACAGGGCCGCCACCCCTCCTCCTTGTTCCTGCCTGCACATGGAGCAGTTTCTGGCTCTTCTGTGTTCTTCTTGTTCTTGCCCAGCTGCCCCTCAGCAGTTCTTCCAGGGTGGGATTGTGTTGCTGATAAATTCCTCTGGCCTTATTTGTCTGAGGAAGTTTTTATTGTCTCCCTTCAAGGGACCATCCTGGATCTAGACAGGTGCTGTGATTTGAATCTCAAGTGTCCCCCACATTCTGATGTGTTTAACACTCGACCCCAAGCCATTGGTGCTGTTTTGGGGGAGATTATGGAACTTTTAGGAGGTGGGGCTTAGCTGGAGAAAGTGTGTCAGCCACTCAGGGGCAGGCCTTCAAGTTTATAGCCTGGCTCTACTTCCTATCTGGCCAAGGTGTGAGCGAGAACCTGTGGGGACAGCCACGGACTCCTCCTGTCCCCATGCTGGCTGTAATGGACTGACTACAGTGAGAGTGTGAACCAAGGAGACTCTTAAGTAACTTCATCCAGGTGTCTTTTTTTTTTTTTTTTTTTTCGAGACAGGGTTTCTCTGTGTCTTTGGAGGCTGTCCTGGAAGTAGTTCTTGTAGACCAGGCTGGTCTCGAACTCACAGAGATCCGCCTGCCTCTGCCTCCTGAGTGCTGGGATTAAAGGGGTGCGCCACCATCGCCTGGCTCATCCAGGTGTCTCATGATGGCCTGAGGAACGCTACTGACCAACAGGTATTTCTTTTCGATGCTAAGTACCTCAGCGCTCTTCTTTTGCTTATCTGGCTTTGATGAGAAGGCCATGTGAGTCTCATCCTAGCTCCTCTGCCAGTGGTTGTAAGGTACCTCCCACTCCCCACTTCCCATTTTTTCTCCAAAGTTTTGTCTCAGTCTTGGGTATACAGCATGTTGGTTGCTGTGTTTTGGTATTGATCTCTTATGCTGAGCCGTGATGGTCCAGATTCAACCATCTCTCCAGAGTTTAGGACAGTGACTCACTCTGTGGACAGAGGACAGAGCGACGGCAAACTCGGGCAATGGTGACTTGACTCGTGGTTGTGGCTTAGACTGGAATAGCACCGTCTACGCAATGTCCATCCTGATTTAAGCAGGCAGAGACAGGGTTCACAGAAAAGGCTGAAGGAAACAGAAACTGAGCAAATGGGTCATTTCAAAGTTACTATAGGGGTGAGGACAGAGGGGACTCTGAGTGACTGGATGCTCCTATTTTCCTGTGAGGGAAACTGCCCGTTTCTAGCTCCATCATGATGGCACAGTGCCTGGCACAGGTGACTCCATGCTCATGGGTCAATCCCCTGCACATGGTGCAATGCCAGCACCAAAGGAAAAGTACAGTCCAGGAACCCAGTTCTTCCACAGGGTGAGGAAAACATGTCAGGGTTTAGCATTTCTTCTTCTTCTTGTTGAGGCTTTGGCAGAAGGTCCCCAAGCCTCTTACTTTTGAGCACTTGGATTTGAACTCTTTTTAAAAGACAAGGGTAAAGCCCTCTTTTGTAAATTTCTGAGCATACCCCACCCACACCTTCACGGGATAGCTGTAGGCTATTGGTACTGCTTTCTGCTTGGATGGGAGCGGCAATTTTCTTTCCAGAAGGTGCTGTGTGCACTTCACTGCCTTTCCAGGGCTGGTAAAGGAGATGGAATTAATTCCCAACAATGCTTCCTGGGAGCTAACACGAAGGGGCAAAGATCACAGGAGGCCAGGAGAACCACTTTGGTGCTGAGTTATTTATTGGAGACAGGACTTGACTGAACTCCTGACACATCCTTATCCTGCGAATGATCTCTTTCTAGCCCTTAGGCTCCATCTTCTGAGAACGGTACACGGAAGGTCTCAGACAACATGCTCTATTAAAACCCTTCAACATAAAGGCATTAAAAAAATTGATGCACCTTTGCAATATATTGGGATTAAGATACATTTTTCAAGACAGTCCTAAAGATTTTTCCCCACGGCTCTTCCCCGGGAGACAACCCTGCCCCCAGGATCTATAACCGTCTTTTCAGTCTGTGTCTTCTATAATGCTTGCAAGCTCCAAATCACAAGCAGGTTGTTAAAAACCTGTGCCCGGAGGCCTCTCAGCCTGTTAAGGCTTATACATGTTTTGTTTGGTTGAGAGGAATAAAGCAATTAAATCAGAAGGGTTCTGTTTATCCGGGAGACAGCACAACATCACCGGTGCTGCCTCCGAGGACAGCAGATAGATCTGATGCACACAACCCATGGCGGGGACATAGGAAAAGGGAGGAGGGAGTCTTCCTGAGCCCCCTCTGGTCCCTGAGAGCTGGAGACACCACCTCATCCTCCTCAGCTAGGGGCTGGGGGCCGGAGGATGCTCAGCTGATGCTTTTTAGCAGCCTCGTGCAGAGGGAAGTCAGAGTCAGTGGAACACTGGGTGTTAGAGACCTGGGGGTTTCCGGAGAGAAATAGAAGTCAATTTTGGATGTTTGCACTTAGTGAAACTCAGATGGTAGCAGTGGCAGTTTGCAGGGCACTATTGGCCACTGGGGACACTCCAGGAGAGCTGCGTTCCTGGAGGGCTTCAGGCTTCTCAGGCAGGAAGAATTTGTTGTCTAATGAAACCCCACACCAGTTCCCTCTGATGAGCCTGGGAGTAGCCTGCCTGGGAGCCCCTTCCGCTGCTCATCCTGCCGAATTCTACCAGGAACACCGGGAGCTCGCTGGCTCCAGGCTTGCTAGCCTATCCTCCCCCTTCCATAGCTTGGCTTACATCTGCCAAGGCAGCAAGGCAACGATCCAGACAGGGCAGCCAGAAAGAGCCACGGGAATTTATCACTGAAGCGTCCAATGACTGTGCTTTGGCAGAGAACAAGTGATTTGAATTATTACTGCATTTTCAAGTATTTTATTGCACCGCTGAGCTGATCTGCCCATTGTAACATCACAGGAGTCTCGGATGCAACCCATCAAAATTAGAGCTTTGGATGCTCCTTTCCATAATTCATCTCTCCACCTGCTTGTCTGTGGCCTGCAGCTCCGCTCTGTGTGTGTGTGTGTGTGTGTGTGTGTGTGTGTGCGCGCGCGCGCGTGCTCGCTCACATGTGCATGTGTGCCTGTGGAGTCACAGATCAACTGTGGCTTCATTCCTCCAGAGCTGTTCCTCTTGCTTTTCTGATACATACAGGGTCTCTCATTGGCCTGGTCCTCCCCTTGGTTGGTTAGCAAGCTGGGGGAACCTCATGTCTCTGCTGCTCCAACCCTAGATCCTAAGCAGATGCAACCACACAGGCTCTTACCATGGGCCCTAGGGATCCATCAGGTCTTCGTGACCACGTGACGCACACTTTATGAATTACACTGTCTCTCCAGGCCCCTTGCAATTCCTCTTCTTTGCTGTGTTTTTCCCTCTAAGTTCCTAGTAATATCCCCTCCCTCCCTGGTTGTATATAGGTGGAGAAGTGGTGTGCCTGTTGTGTTCCCCAGCCGCCAGCCACTGGTCTGCTCAGCGGCTGGCCGCCTGCACCCGAAATAACCACGTGAGGATGGTATTCATTTAAACTCTGCCTGGCTTATTATCACTAGCCTTTTCCCGGCTAGCCCTCACCTCATAAACTAACCCATTATAAAAGTCTGTAAGTCACCACGTGGTGACGTACCGGAAAGGTCTAACCTGCATCCATCTCCCACGGGAGCCTCATGGCGTCTGGCTCACTTCCTTTCTTCTCCTCCCAGAACTTCCATTCTGTCTACTCCGCCCACCTAAGGGCTGACCCATCTTATAAGCCAGGCAGCTCTTTATTCAACCAATAAGAGTAATACAAAACACAGGAAAACACTCCCACATCACTCCCACTACCAGATCTCAGCTTACAAGGAAGGTGGTCAGAGTCACCATGCTGCCTAGACATAGATTGAAGCTCTAATCTCCCATTTCCCCCATGTGGCTGTGTTTGGAAACAGGGCTTTGAGTAGGTATCCTGGCTAGCTTTCAGGGTCACCCCAAGGTATCTGAGAGAGGATGACAACTGAAGGATCCCCTAGACTAGAACAATCTGTGGGAGATGGGGGAGAACATGAGTCTGTGAAGACTGTGAACAACGTCTCTTCATAGTTTCTGCTTCAAGTCCTGACCCTGACCTGGAAGTCCAAGGCCAATAAATCTCCCCTGCTTTGGTCATGCTGTTCCACCACAGAATGAAATTACAACAGGAAGTAATTAGGGTTAGATGAAGTCAGTGTGGTGGGGCTCTCTTCCTCTCTCTCCCTCTCTCTCTCCAATAACAGGGAGGAAAGATAATGTGGAGGCACACTGGGCTAGCGCCCATCTACAGATCTGAATGTGGACCCTCTCCAAATCCAACCGTGCTGGCTCTCCAACGTTACCAGAGCAGAGGGAGCTGTGAGAAGATTGATGTCAGTGGCTCAGCCATTCTATTGGAGTGCATTTGGTTATACTGCGTGAGTCAGTTAAAATGTCCTAGGGTTTTCTTATCGTGGGGGGTCTTCCGATTCTTGTCTTCTTGAAGAAATGAATTCAGTCAAGAGCAGAGACAGTTTTGAGAGTCTTTCCTCAGAAGCCGAACACCTTGGAGACAATTTGAGCTGGACTTTATTTATCAAAGCAAATACTCCAAAGAGGGATTGGTGTGGGCTGCCCATGAAAAGGGACCAGACCAGTGGAATATGGAAGAGGGTTTTGTGACTATTTCAGAGATGGCTGGCATATGCATGGGGTACAGGGACCACTCTCTCCCTCCTACGTCACAGTGAGCTGCATCTTCCTTTCAAAGTGTTTCTCCCCATGGCCACTGTAAAAGAGGGACATTAAAGTCAGACTGTAAGTAGTATGATGGCATCCGAGCTTTGGAAGGCGCAGATCCTCCACAACTGCTCATGTCTGGGCAAAGTCCCGGTGCTTAGAGACAGGCTAACATCACTGCAGCTCCAAAGATGTTAACCACAGAGGACACAGCCACTAAGCCCACACTGCAGTTTATCTTGGTTGCCCATGTCAAGTCCCTTGCTTGCCTGGTATGGATTTGCTCCCCCCATGTACTCCATCGTGGCCCCGTGTGTGCCTGTGGATCTGTGATCCTCAGCTGTCAAGACGATCGGTCTCAAGGCAGATAGAAAGATGTCTCTTTCATCTCCGGTGTTTGCTTCGCTGTCCCCTGATGACCCGCAGGACAAAACGGCTGAGCAGTAAGTATTTCCCAACCTAGTCTGAGAGGGCACATAAGGTCCTTGTGGTACAGCATGAGGACTGGAGTTTAGATCCCCAGCAGCCATGTAAGCGCTGAATGTCATGGCGGCCTGTCTGTCATTGTAGCACTTGGGATGTGCAGGCAGAAATAACTGGAACAAGCCGGCCCACAAGACTAGCAAAAGCTGACTTCAGGTCAGAGACTCAGTTATATATATATGGGGTGGAGAGCGACTGATACTAGGTAGTAATGTCTGGCTTCCATGAACAGAGGTACACACACATGGGAACATGTGCATATACACAAATGTGGGAACATACACACACACATATATATGCACACACAGAAACACATACACATTTGCAGACACACGAGGCACACACGTGGGACATGTGCCTTCACACACAAGAATACACATACACATATGCAGACACAGGACACACAAGAGACATGTACGCACAAACAGGAACTCACACATACATATGCAGACGCACAAGGTACATGTCCACTCACACACAGGAACACACACACACATATGTACACACAGAAGGCACACACAAGGGACATGTGCACATACACAGGACACATACACATATGCAGACACACAAGAAACACACAAGGGACATACACACACACAGGAACACACATACAGATATACAGACACACAAGGAACACACAAGGGACATACACACACACAGGAACACACATACACATATACAGATATACAGACACACAAGGAACACACAAGGGACATGTGCACACACAGGACACATACACATATGCAGACACATAAGGAACACACAAGGGACATGTACGCACAAACAAGAACTCACACATACATATGCAGAGGCACAAGGAACACACAAGGGACATACACACACAG
>JAQHUG010000363.1:207200-223110 GCA_028555095.1 Dicrostonyx torquatus
ACAGTGTATCCAATCCTGGGGCTACAGTGTATCCAGTCCTGGGGCTACAATGTATCCAATCCTGGGGCTACAGTGTATCCAATCCTGGGCTACAGTGTATCCAAGCCACTGGGGGCTACAATGTATCCAATCCTGGGGCTACAGTGTATCCAATCCTGGGGCTACAGTGTATCCAAGTGGCTGAGGGCTACAATGTATCTGACACTAGGGCTGCAGCTACTTGGGGCTACAATGTATCCCAGCCTCCCAGACTGCAGAGTATCCCAGGTCTCTGGGCTGCAGTATAAGAGAGTAGATGCCGCGGGGCAAAGTTAAGGAAAAAGCTAGAACCAGTGCACCTTGGAGGCACATGTGAAGATATTATGGGGTACAGAGTTGGCTATAAGAACTTTGGGGACTAGAAATGTAGCATGTATAAGCTTTGGGTTTGACCACCAGCACCAGAATAAACAAACAAACAAATAAGGCTTTTTCTGCTAAGCTCCAAAGGGCAAATCAAATCTGTACAAAGGACATTTATTGAACGTGATGTCTTTTCAGGATCTGGTTAGAGCAAGTTCACAATAGATGAAGTTCCCGGAACTCTACTAGTGTCCCCAGGAACTGCTAAGGTGTCATGAGCACTGTCTCATCACGGTCTTGTGACAAGGGCTCTAAAGTAACACTGTGTGCTTAGAGAGCCACCAGCTTCAGGTGGCTGGGGCATTTACATAGTGGCATATACCGAGGAGAGGATTCTACAGAAGCTGGGTCAAGTCAGAGCCATTCTGATTTACAAATGTCAGGAGCAAGGCCCTCCCCATTAGACCATGCGTGTGCCGCTGAGATGAGGCACTGCTTATCTGACCGTACACGCGGTGTGAACAAAGGCAGTACTTGTTCTGTTGCTCTGTCTCTTGTGCCCAGGATAACATCTACACATTTTAGAGTCTTTGTGTACAGAGACGAGTAGAGAAATAAGTTTGTCAGAGAATGTTGAGCACCAGGGATACAAGGCTGAGCATTCAGCCCTTCTCCCCTTTCCACAGCATGACAGTGAGGTGGACGGTCATAGGTAGCCTACGGGCTCTTACACTCCTATGGGTGCAATGAAAAATGAGGCACCCTGCTCTCTCCTCGCTGGCTCTTGTTTATTCGGTTGTCTGAATTGTAGTCTGTGGCTGTATTTTATTCCCATACTATGATTGACTCAAATCAAGGGGACTTGGTAGACACTATAGAGGAAGCAACGGGAGCCTTGTTTGACCAAGGGAGGGGCGGCAGGTGGCTGCATCAGAGGAGACCCTGTTTTTCAAGAAACTGGGGCAGTGTCTAGACTGAGGGGTAGCAGCGGACCCTGAAGCCTTGAAAAGCCTGGAAGAGAAGACAGAATAGGGGAAGAAAAGGGGGAAAGACTGAGGAGAAAGAGAGAATAAAGAGAAGAGGAGGATAACTAAGAGGAGGGGGAGAAGAGGAGAGGAACTGGAAGGCTGTGGATGGATGGAGATAAAACCCTTGCCCTTATCCAGATGCCTGATGGCCATGTCTGAGCCACAAGCCCAGTGGTCCTCTGTTTGTTGTTCACACATCTTTGTCCCAGTTAAGCTGGTTTTAGTTGTTCTTCCTTTCGTGGCTGAAAGGGTTTTAACTTTAAATTGGGACATTTCTAGTCAGTGGCCATGTTTTTTAACCTATCTTCATAGCTGCTTCTTATGAAAACTGGCAAGCAGCCCACAGTCCAGATCTGGCAACGATCTGCATTTGCCCAGCTCTGGACAAAGCAGAAGAGTGCCAAACATGCTTGTAAGTGGCAGAAAAGGGGCACAGCAAGGGGGTGACCTATGGAAGTCCTTGGAAATTCAGACCTCAGTGTGGAACCTGGCCTTGCTTTCGTGCGCTGTCTGTAGCTCCTTGGGGCTAGAGTGGGAGGAAGCAAAGAGGCCGAGCTGTGACTGATGGCATCAGAGCTGCTTCCTGTCTGGCCCCCCACAGTCCCAGAGTACATCCTACAGAAGAGAAGGCACTGGTATTGGGGGGCCACTCATGAGGGAACTGCAGTCCTCACGTTTGCTGCGAGATTAACCCTCAAACCCTGAGCCTTACAGCCCCTCTCTCCTTTCTCCTTGCCCTTTGAGCACCAGCGTGGCCAGGCTCTATGGCAGTCATTGTGAGTAGAAACAGCCCGGGGTCGAGGAAATGGGCAAGGTGTCCATCCCCCATGAATCTCATTAGCAAAAAAAAAATGACTGAATTATTGATTAGGGTCCACTTCCCCGGTTATCCAGGAAGCTGCAGGTGGCCACGGCACGTATCTGTATCCCCTAGCGGCTGCGGAAGGCTGCTCCCCATTCTTCCCTGTCAGGAGTAACTGAGATGCTCTTTGGCAAAGCACCGGGCAAGCTGGACTGCACAGATGAAGGGGAATAAAATTTAATGTTGTAATAATGACCACAGGCCCAGCCAGAACCAAATGACTTCCGTTTCATGCTCCTTCCCCGCCCCCCCTTGCATGAGTGAATTTTATATTAAAAACTTAATCTAGCCACTTGGAAAATTTAGGAAAGCGCACGCACAACAGCCAAACAGTGAAACATAAGACAAAGCACTCTTCCAAAAGGCAGGCATGGCTAGCTACCGGCTTTACAGGGTTCTGAAGTGGTCCTTCCGTCCACACCTAGTGAACGCGTGGCGTGTGTGTTTGTGTTTGTAGAGTGTGTGACACAAGCGTGTGCATGTGTGCCTGTGTGCCACTGACCCTGTTTACAATACTCGTCCCACTATTTGGTTCACCAGACAACATCTGTATTTAGCAGCTCTTTGCTATTGCCCCAAAGCAGAAGGACCTAAACACTGCCAGCAGGGAGATGACTGAACACACTGGAGTGTTTTAGACAACAGATCCTGTCTGTTAATGCAAAGGACCCAGTGCAGCCGCAGGCACCCCGGTGGGTGTGCTGCACAGGCACCAAGAGAGAGAGAGAGAGAGAGAGAGAGAGAGAGAGAGAGAGAGAGAGAGAGAGGTGCACAGGGGAGGGTCAGCACAGCAGGGGTTCTGCTGCCAGGAGCCAGGATACAGTGACCCTGGGGAGACTGCCATGTCCTCCCAGCAGACATGGCTGCTGGACCCCCAAATGGGTCCTCTGTGCAAGCATTAATGTTGTAATAATGACCACAGGCCCTGCCAGAACCCAGTAACTTCCGTTTAATGCTCCTTACCCCCCTTGCGTGAGTGAATTTTGTATTCAAAACTCAATCTATACACTTGGAAAATTTAAGATAGCCTTGTTTGACCTGTTTCTGTAGGGTTTTCTTTGATAAGTGTGTTTTAAGGAAGTGTTTTGGGAATCAGTTCATTGGGCTGCCTTTTCCTTCTCTGTAGCTGTAGGCATCTTTACCGCCAGGGTACATCCTTGGCTGTACTCTCTGCCTTTGGATGTACACCTACGGTGTTTCCAGATGTTGGCCATTTGATGGATGGATTTCCCAGCATCTTCTTTAAATGGAAGCAGGCTGTGGCGAGCACACACCTTTCAGCAGGGAATCCCTTCTGCCCTGGGAGGCCAAGAGGCCACTCAGCAGAGGCCAGAAAGGCTCCTGGTACAGGGGCCTGACCCAGCCTGAGCCAACACCACCCTCCTGTGGACAAACATACCAGCCTATGGACGCCTTACCGCTAAGCTAATGGGTATTCCCTGGACATGGCGTTCCTATTTGCCTTCTCTCGCTGTCGCGAATGCCCAAGTGGTCTGAATATTAACGAAACAATTTGCAGCCTCCTTTGCGAGCTTAAAATATTCAGCACCAGACATACTGTTTCGTTCCCATTTCAGCCAAGTTTAATTTCTCTTAACCAGCTTTGTTGTTGGGAAGTAAAATTAATGTGTGATTTCAGTGTTTAAATCTCAATTCTCAGCAATTCACGACAGATTGCGAGCGAGTATGATTTGTTCGTTAGCACCTAATGGGTTGAAATAATTTATGGCACAAACATTTTCCTTTTGCCAGGAAAACGATGCCACTCGAACAAAAGCGGAGTAGGAAATGTTCCTTGTTTATCTAATGAACCACCCTAGGGTGAGCGAGTGGATTCGCATTGTGCAAACTTGGTGACTTATTCATCATCACTATTCATTATTAAAACTTTATCTGCTTCGACTTAGTCAATGGCTGCCTTGGGATACGCCGCCCGCAGCAGCAACAACAAAATAAAGTTTATGCAATTTGCATAATACTGTACAAAGAATATTAGCTTAGAACAATATGAGTCCCCGGATCATTTGTGCAGCCCTTTGGTGTTTGATGTCGGTAAATATTTAAATAACAGCAAGCCTGTGTGATTATGAAGATCCCTCTTCCACCCCACTCTGGGGGGATGACTGCTGTACATTATCACAGGATCACGTGACTCTGAGGGGAAGACCTTACGGAGTGATGGAGAGACACTTCTTGCTCCGTTGGCAAGGGTGAGGAAAGTCCACTTGGCGAGGGTCTTGAGACAGGAGGCGATGTCCCAAAGACGTGACCCTGCCCTTGTGACCTTTGATAGTGGTGCAGGTGGTTCACGTGATGGCCTCTGGCTGGGGCAGTGCAGCGGAGCTGAGACTCAGGCTCTGGCTTCCCTCAAGACACCACTAGTTGTACATTAAGAAAAGATGCCACTCAAATCTCAGAACCTTCGCACCTCTTTCTGTTTTGTCCCTCTGCCTCACGTGAGCCTCATTCTCCACAGCCCCCAGTCCGGCTTGGCTTCCCCGGAATGAATCTTCAGTGATGATTTTTCCCTTTTCATAGCTCACTTCCTCCAAAGTCTTCATTCTCCCTGGACCGGGGCAGGAGCTCTGTGTCTGTGACGACCAGAGCTGTCATGGTGCGGTGTCTGACGCTTGACAGACGCCGAGTCACAGTAGTGTTGAGCGAAGGAGTGAGTGATGGGGCTCCTGCAGTGACCTGTTTAAAGCAGTAAGTGTTGGATCAGTGGTCATGGGCCATAGTTACTTTGGAAATTAAAAATGGATTGGCAGGCTCATAGTCAGTGGGCGTTTAGGGATGTGGGGGCCTCAAACACTTCATGGGGACAGTTCAGCTGTGGGAGTTGAAAATCTGAGCGATTATTATTATTATGCTTATTTTGATCCAGCCAGTATATTTACGAGAACTCTCCTTCAAACAGCAATTTGGGAATGTGTAAACGCGCCCGACCCCAAGGGTATGCGCTACACCGCTGTTTAACATTGTGGAAAACAGAAACGACTAAGTGCTAGGCCCTGGAGGAGCTGCGGGAGTGATTTACTTGGATGGGGGAGCACTGGGGAGGTTGACGCCAACTTAGGTATGCTTCCGTGTGTAGGATGAGGTTGTGGCTCACTGAAGTGAGTGAGGCAGACCCCCTGGACTCTCCTCCTCCCTCCCTCCCTCCCTTCTTTCTTTAACTCTTCATGACCTCATCTTTCCCTGGCAGACTCACTCACTGTGAAGCTGAGACTGGCCTTGAGTTCCCAATGATCTTGACATTCAGATTGGAGGTAAACACCACTACACTCAGATATTGTTAGTTTACTTTCTATTACTTTAAGTAACAACGTACCTCAAGACTGGCTACTTTATTTAAAATGGTTTATTTGGCTCTTGGTTTGGAGCACCAGCAACGACCGCGATGTGGAGACACGGCACGTGTGCTCAGACACTATGGTAAAATGTGATAGAAAGCAATGGGCAGAAAGTAGGCTATGGTGCTAAACCCAAGGCTGAGCGGCACTGACCGCGGCCGCAGTAGAAAGCCGGCAGCGAGATTCACCACCGAAGCACACCGAAGCTAAAACCCAGGCAGCACAGGCAGGGATCTCAGGCTTTAGCAGGAAGTCGCTTTCAGAACCGGTCATGGACAGGATTTCAGCCGGACATGCCTCGTGCCTTCCTTCACTCCACACCTGTACAATGTTTTCTTGATGGCTTCTGTTCACGCCCGAGTTCCAGCTTAGGAAGAAGGGTGCGCTGCGCGAGAGGACCAGAGGCCACCTGTGCCAGCTGCAAAAGCACCAGTGGATTGTGCTGACCTCAGTGACCGCCGAGGTCGCAGAAGGAGCGGCAGACGTTTTGCCTATAAAGTAAAGCACCTTGCATCCTTCATCAGCACTCTTGCTAAAATACCGAACCTGAAGACGGAAGATACAGACGTGTGCTAAAGGACACTGGGGGACGTGACCGGTGCATTTTAGCACAGGGACACCTGTGCCGCCACTGGCAAATCGCTGAGACGTGAAGAGGGGGAAGGAGATCATGTATTAGTCAGCTTTCAATGACTGTGACAGGGCATTGAGACGATCACCTTAAAAAGCACAAGGGGGGCTGGAGAGATGGCTCAGAGGTTAAGAGCATTGCCTGCTCTTCCAAAGGTCCTGAGTTCAATTCCCAGCAACCACATGGTGGCTCACAATCATCTGTAATGAGGTCTGGTGCCCTCTTCTGGCCTGCAGGCATATACACAGAATATTGTATACATAATAAATAAATAAATATTTTTTTAAAAAAGCGCAAGGGATTGTGTCAGCACAGACTCCCAGAGGTTTGGACTCAGGGGTCAGGCACAGGTCTAGCAAGGGAAAGTCCGGTTAAATTCCCAGTGTGGAAAATAAAATGAAAGAGAGCAGTTAGCATATTTGGTTGAGGATGTAGCTTAGTGGCAGAGCTTAGCTTGCTCAAGGCCTTGAGCTTGATCCCCAGCACTGCAAACATCAAACAACACAAAACCAGAAGTGTTAGGGAAGGTTCTGTCCCCATTCCCTCGGATGCTACTTTGGTCCTGTGGTCCACAGTTATGGCAGAAAGGGACAGTGGAAGAGAGAGGAAAAGGGGAAGGGTGTGAAAAGCTAGAGGAGGAGGGAGGGAGAGAGAGAGAGAGAGAGAGAGAGAGAGAGAGAGAGAGAGAGAGAGAGAGACAGACAGAGACAGACAGAGACAGACAGAGAGACAGAGAGAGGAAAAGTAGACGGTCTGAGTACCCACCCTCCTTCAAGGGCATGCTTCTAGTAGCCATGTCCTGCCAGGAGACCTTGCTTCTTAGAAGCCCCATGCCCTCACTGTGGCACCGCTGGCTTCCTCTACATCTTCAGCATGGTGGATGAAGAGACTGAAGCGAGGGGGCCTAGAGAGATAGGTCAGTGAGGGAGAGCATGAATTGATCTTGCGGAGAGTGCAAATTTTTGTTCCCAGCACCCCTATTGGGTGGCTCACAATTGTCTGTAACTCTAGGTGCATGGACTCTGATGACATCAACACACACACACACACACACACACACACACACACACACACCAGTAAGTATTTAATTTTTGAAAATAAAAAGACAGCAAGTCCAGTTTCTTCCTTAAAGAAACTTCAATTTGAATAATCCAGGCTTTGACACTCACTGGAGATTTGGTGCTTATAATAAATGGCCATTGCCTAATAATACGGGGCTGCTTAAAAACGAAAATCAAGACAACTTGCATTTTGAAGATCTGTGGGGATTATTTCCAGGAGAAGGGAGCTCAGCAGGATGTGCGGAACCCCTGGCCTCCCCTGCCTCTAGCTGGTGTCTTTGTGACTTGGAGAGACTGCCCCCACTCTAGATTTCAGAAGCCTCCTGCTATCTTACTGATCTTTGCAAAAGCACCCTGCCGTGCACCCTCAAGTTGCAATCCTCTATGCTGTATAAGGCAGCCCGAATAGGTTATTCCTTTTCCATCACTGAATTTATCATTCTTGAATAATCAAATAAGTGACACGAAGGTGATCCAAAGATACCTACACCCAACCTTGGGCCACACCAGCAACTGGATATTTTGCATGGGCTAGACAGAGGCAACATGGAAATGTGAGACCTAAGGAAAGTGGGGCATGGGGCAGGAAATCAGCATTTTCTCTTACCCTGCAGAGGGGAAGTGAGGGTGGGGGGGCCTCAAAATTTCTGGAAACTGTTGGGAGTTTAATCAGTCCCATGAAAGCCGAGGAGGGAGCCTTTACCCTCCCTGATCAGCTAGCAACTCCACCGCTGCCAATGTTTCATGAGCCATCATGGGAAATATAGAACTCTTGACCCAATTCAGACTAGCCAGACGCAAACCCCCAAGTGCATTGGGTGTATGATTTAGGGCCGTGCTAAGCTCAGGGCCCAGGTAGTTCTAAACCACAACACAGAAACGCCCTCAGTGTTTAAAAATTGTAAAAAATCAGCATGAACGAAGTTTGCTAAAAAGAATTGCCATTAATCCATTGTAACTTGAGTTAGCATCAGTATTTAGGTTATCTGTTTTCTCAAAAAGGTATGCTCTGAACACCTCCACAGACCCTGGTTTTGTAAAGTCTGGTTGTCAGTTACCAATCCCTAGTTCCAAATGTCGGTTCCTTTTCTCTTTAAATAGTGGCCTTAGTCAGGGTTCTCTAGAGGAGAGACAAGAAGGGGATTCTTGGCCTGGCTGACACGACAGGGCTGAGTCGTCTGGCAGTGACCATCTCAACAGGAGAAGCTGAGAACCTGGCAGGTGCACAGTTCGTAAGGCTGGGACCTCAGCCATCCCAGTGCTGTGCTGAAGGTCTGGGACACTCCTGGAAAATCCCTGGTCCTTGAAGCTGACTTGAAAGCTAAAGAAACTGAAGTCTGATGTCATAAGGTGGAGACTGATGTCGGCAGCTGTAGTCTGATGTCAGAAGCTGTAGTCTGACGTGGGCAACTGTAGTGTGATGTCAGAGGCTGTAGTGTGATGTCAGAGGCTGTAGTGTGATGTCAGAGGCTGTAGTCTGATGTCAGAGGCTGTAGTCTGACATCGGCAGCTGTAGTCTGATGTCTGCGGCTGTTGTTTGATGTCTACAACTGTTGTTCAATGTCAGCAGCTGTAGTCTGATGTCAGAAGCTGTAGTCTGATGTGGGCAACAGTAGTCTGACGTCAGCAGCTGTAGTCTGATGTCAGAGGCTGTAGTCTGACGTAGGCAGCTGTGGTTTGACGTCGGCAGCTGTTGTTCGATGTTGGCAGCTGTTGTCTGATGTTGGCAGCTGTTGTCTGATGTTGGCAGCTGTTGTCTGATGTCATAGGAGGAAAACACCATAGACACAGTTACTCAGATGGAAAGGGCTCACAGGAACACATGGCTACCTTCGTCTGGACTTCTTATTCTTCAGGCCACTAGCCCACTGAGAGATGCCTGCCAATTGATATTCCAGGCAGGTCCTCCCCCATCCCAAGTCAGTTCCCACTTGCCAGTCATCTCTGAAAACACTCCTACAGGCACACAAGGGTGTGTCATCAGTCTGTACATCTCTTAATTCCATTGACCACTGAGTCTAGCCAATCTCATTGATGACTGAGTCTAGCCATCACTACAGGGGTTTACCATGGCATCCCCTGGGAATGCTGGAGAAAGCTATGATGGTCACATTCTAGGCCAACTGACAGGCACAAGCTGGCCTCTGTGCCAGCTCCTTCCTTGGGTAGACTGTCCCCAGTAGCTTCTGACCATGGGCCATATCTGACCAGTTAGCATTCTTCCCAGAAAGAGGAAGGGCTGCCCTGACCCAACCTCAGCTCTTTGTCAGTCCTGCAGGCATTACCAAGCCTGAGGGCCACTCCAACCAGGAGCCATCTAGTAAGTGACACGGGTGTGGGAGTCCTTGACAGAATCTCAGACTCTGCTACCCAGAAGGGAGAATGATTTCGGGCAGGTACATTTTCCCATCTTCTGTTGATGTTGCTGAATGTAAAAGGGCGCATCTTTTATACAGATAAGATAGTTTAGCAGGTTCAAAGGCATGGCCCCAGCATTGCCCACCTCTAAGGAGGCCATCATGGTAGGCAACATATCACAGTGTGACTATATGCAAGAGGAGATCACACAATGATAACTGAAGCTGGAGCTTGTGGTTTTTAATTATTTCATTTGGTGTGTGGCTTATGCATGTGTGTGTGTGTGTGTGTGTGTGTGTGTGTGTGAGTTCATGTGTTGTGCATGTAGAAGCCAGGAGATGATCTTGGGTGTCTTTCAGGAGCTATTCATATTGTTTTTTTGAGACAGAACTTCATTGGTCTGAAACACGCCTGTTTAGCTAGGCAGGCTGGCAAATAGGCTTCCGGGATCCCCTCCTGTTTTTGCTTCTCTAGCCTGAGACCACCAGTGTGAACCATTGCACCCACTTTTTCTAGCCTGAGACCACCAGTGTGAACCATTGCACCCACTTTTTCACCTGGATTCTGGAGGACAAAAAGCATTTCCCAACTGAGCAGCCCCAACCTGCAAATGTTGATAAATTCATGCATTTCATGTGCGACAATGCACTCGTTAGCCATCATTGATTATCTGTGACCATAAGGTCAATCCCGAGGAAGGCAAGGATACAGGAAGAGAAAGCTGGGTCTCTGCCTCTGTCCCTTTACCCCTGAGTCAGATGAAAAGCCTCTCAAAGTCCCTAAGAGCAAACTCTTCCCATTGAGTTACTGTTTCTTTTCTGTCTGAGTCCCTGTGATTTGGGGTGTTGCCTCCGGTAGGTGAGATAATCCTAACCCAGACTCCTGGCTCCGCCCACTGAACCCCCTGAGGTGGCTCTCAGACCCCACACATCACTCTAGCTGTATGAAACTGGGGGGACGGCCACAGGCAGAGGCGTCTGCTGCAGATGGTGGCTCCTTTGGTCTCTGAAACAGAGGACGCACTTGCTAGCCTCGTACTGACTTGCTCAGGGGACTGATGGTTGATGCGACATAATTCTAGCTGTTTGCTGACAATCTTCAAAGGTGCCGTTTTCTCATTTCTCTGCGTTGGCTTGACCGTGTACGCAGTCTGCCATGTTCTCCGGTGTCGAATCTTATCTTACCGAAAGCAGGACTTGGGGTGGCAGAGTAGACGTGTTCTACTTTTCAGGGTGGGAGCTGAGGGTATCCATTGGCAGCCTCTCTGCATCCTGAGGTGCAGGCCCAGGCTCCCATGGTTCTGCACAGTGGTCCAATCCAGTTGGTGTCAGCATTGGCCGGAGAGCACTGGGCTGTGTGAGCGAGCCTACACCAACCAATCAACAGGCATGGGGCTGCCTGTCTGCAGGCTCACAGAGGAAGAGCCACATGGGCAAGAGTGAGGTGGCAGGCTGCCTACAAACCGGCTGGAAGGAGTGGCAACACAGCGAGGCTGGTGTCAGGCTCTTGAAAGTCCATGCCGACAGACGCTGACTTCCTAGTCTGGGTGTCTCCCTGGCCTGTTAGGCTGTTATGGGGGACCCAGATAACTTGTGTAGAAATCATGATCCCATTGTGAGAAAGAGCCCGAAGGAGGCATGCTGGACAATGGACACATGGTCCAGCCATCTTCATGTCTGTGCCCATAGCCACCAATGAAGAAGGATGCTGAAAAGAAATCCCACACTAGCTCAGAAGTGAGAAATAGATGGTTATTTATTTAGGGGTAGACTCACAAATCAGAATCCTCTGTTTGAACAGAGATCAGAAACCGAATCCCGCAGCCGGAAAGAGAGCGGATGCGTTCTCTACATCGGCTTACATACTATAAGAGGCCACGCCCCAGTGGGCGGGTAACCACAGGCTGTAAGACTTCCTACAGCCCACCAAACTCTAGGCACCTGGCTCAGGCCACTGCCCCATTGATGACTGCCAATGCCTGAGCCCCCGTGAGACTGGGAAAAGCCTGACGGAGCCCAGCCCAAACCACTCGCATGTAGGGTTTCCGTGTCTAGCTTTGACACCCGGAGAGATTTGGTCTACAGTTAGTGACAGCTGATACAAGGGTGATAGGTGGGGTTTTCGGTCTTGTCCCCTGTGCTTTGAGCAAGGACTCGTGTAACACATGCTCCCGTCGGCCTGACTCACGGGGAGACTTGTCTGCACTGAGTCAGAGTCATATCTGCAGGGACAAGGCCATGAAGGGCAGCACGAAGGTGGAAAGACACCAACAACCTTCTGGTTGGAGCTTTATTTCCCATCTTTGCACAAAGACAGAGATCTAGATGCTAGCCACGCACATGAGGTGCTGGTGACAGCGGACACACGACTCAGGGATGACGATGACATAGAGAGCAATGGAAACTGCCAGGACCGGGACTGAGCATGCTCTGTTGGGTGACGGCTACTACTGAGTTCTAGTCCCTTTCCACTGCAGCACATGGGCCCAGGGGTTTTCTCAATAGGGCTCCCAACAGAAACAAGAAGTCTAGAGTTACAGCTGGGAGTAGTGGCCCACGTCTTTAATCCCAGCATGCAGGAGGCAGAGGGAGTATGGTATAGGAGGGTCCTTCTGTATTTCGGTTGCTTTCATTGGTTGAATAAAGAAACTGCCTTGGCCTTTTGATAGGGCAGCCCTTAGGTGGGTGGAGTAGACAGAACAGAAGGCGGTGAGAGAGAAGGCACTGGGGCAGACGCCATGTTTCTCTAGCCCAAGATGGACTTTGGTTAGAATCTTCCCAGTAAGCCATGACCACGTGGTGATACACAGATTACTAGATATGGGTTAAACTAATATGTATAAGAGGTTAAAACTAATGGACCAGGCAGTAATTTAATTAATACAATTTTCATGTGGTTATTTCGGGTATAAGCTAGCTGTGCGGCTGGGAGCCGGGTGCTGGGAACACAACCCGCACCTCTTACTACAGAGGTGGATCTCTGTGAGTTTGACTCCAGCCTGCTCTACATAGTGAGTTCCAGGACAGCCAGAGCTACATAGTAAGATCCTAACTTGAAAAACCCACCCCCACCAAATAATAAAGTCTAGAGTTTTACACAAGATCGAAACTTTTACCTGCTTACTTTCTTTCATCTAATATATCCCAGGCTGGCTTTGAACTCAGTTTGGAGGTAAGGATGACCTTAAACCACCGAACTTCCTGCCTCTACCTCCAAAGTACTAGGATGGCAGGCAGACGCTGCCATGCCCCGCATATGCAGCGCTGGGAATGGAACTCAATGCTTCTTGCATGCTAAACGAACCCTCAACTGAGCTAGGAGCCCACCCTTCAAGTCTCACCCTGAAACACTGATTGCAGGCTAGGATATGTTTCCAACGTCTGAGGGCCTTGGATTTGAATCTGAGCTCTGGAAACGAAAACCACACAAGCAAAGCTACTGATTTTAGCAAACATCAGATACCGTGAATACGGACAACCCGTGTCCACGCTGGCCAGGACTACAGATGCCAGCAAGCGCCACTGCAGACAAGCTCTTCTGAGCGTTTTCCTTCCCATTTGCGGGGGGATTTGCATGTTCACAGCATACACACGTGCAAACAGAAGACTGCACACAAGCAGGCCAGAGGTCAGAGGAAACAAACCAGAAATAAAACAATTAAAAATTGTTTTGATTACAAGTCTTCTTCCCTCTGAGCTCTGAGGATACAAACAGATAGAACACAGAAGTATGAGGCCAGCAAACTTACTCAACGCTCAGCCTCAGAAAACAAGCCTGGGAGGAGTCCGTCAGTAGTGCTTGCCTCGCGACTGTGAGGCTCTGAGTTCTGTTCCCACAACCAGTGGAAACCGCCAGGCGTGGTTGCATGAGCTTGTGATGCCGGCACTGGGGTGAGGGTGGGGTGGGAGGGGGTGAGGAGTGGGAGAGATGAGAATCCTGCAGCCAGTGTAGCCATCAGGGAACTGCAGACCCATGAGCGACCTTGTCTCTAAAGGCAGTGGGTGGCATTCCCAGGAGTGACCCCTGAGGTGAACTTCTGGCTTCACACGCGCAATGACACCCACAACACGCAAGCGCGCGCGCACGCGCGCACACACACACACACACACACACACACACACACCACACACACACACGCACGCACACGTACGCAGGAAACAAGCTGAGGTTGGATTCCTCCCCTCCCGAGTCAGAAGGTGGTTTTCTTGCAGTCAGAGGAGAGCTGCCTTTATGCATCATCTCCTGGTTGCAGGAAGCACTTCATGAGGGTTTAGGGGATGATCGAGCACTCTAAAGGGATTCCCTGGAATTAACTGCATGCGCGCACAGCTTAGATGGAGGCTCAGAACAAGTGCGGGTTATAGACACACCCCCTGGAGTCAGAGGGTGTGACTGTTGTCCCGCCTGCTGGTCTCTGCACAAGGTCACCTGCCTCTTCCAGGCCCCTTCTCCGATGAAGATGAAGATAGCAGGAAGCAGATACCTCACAGGGTCCTGAGGCCCCCATGGGAATCCATCTGGAGCAGTCGGCACTGCTGGGATGTAATGCGGTGGCTCACCGGCTCACCCAGAGACTCTTCAGGTGTGAGCATCGGCAACTTGACTGACAGACATAATTTCTGAACAGACTGAGGAGTCAGGCTGGGGTCTTTGGTTTTGTTTTTGTCATTATCGTTTTTAAGTGGCATCGGCTGGCTCTGAACCTTTGATCCTTCTGCCTCCACCTTCCCGGAAACACAAATGTTCATGGCCATGCATGGGATCCAGCCCAGGGCTTCATGTACACTGGCGGGCACTTTCAGAAATATGCCATATCCTATATGCCCAGCCTCAAAAAGTGTTTCTTATGGGGCCCCTACAAGGAACAGCTCAGACTGCCACAGGGGCAGAGAGCTGAGGAACCCAATGAGAATCTGGCAGTTCCCAAAGCCCTTTTGCCGGCACGAGGCGGATATTGCCCTTGGGAGTCATTTTTCACTGTGAAATTGGCCATTTCCAGCAGCCTTGATGGTGCTGTAATGAAGAAATAAAGCCCATGGTCCACAGCACGCAATGTGTGGGGTAACACAGGGCTTCCTAGTTACTCCCGAGCCAGTCATGAGATGCTGTGTTCTGTCTCTAGGTGGAAGCCCATGGCTCTTCACGCGAGGCTTCTCTTGGGGACTGCCATCCGCCTTTTCTCTTTGCCCTGGCGGGAACTCTCCCTAGAAGGAGATCCATGCCAGAGTCAAGCTTTGCTGAAGGAAAGACTATGGCCCTGGGGAAGTGCTGACTTCCGACATTACGGTTTGAACCCTGTGTTCTCTCTCTCACACACACAAGGTCAGATAAGTCAGATATGACCTGTCTCGTATGAGGAAAGAAAACACAGGATATACAGGACTTGCCTTTCTTGTGTGTGCTGAGTGGAAGCCCTAGTGAGGACAAGGGGTCCCTGCCTGGGCTCCCTGCATCTTAGTGGGTGAGGCTTTGTCTGTGGCTCTTTTGCCTCTTGTGGGTGAAGAGGGGGAGGGAGACTCATTTATCAGCCATATTGTGTGTGTTGTTTGTTTGAAATTAAAGATGAGACTGTTGGGGAGGAAGGAGCTTGTGCTGGGAAGAAGAGGCAAGGAAGGAGGTTCAGTGGGGGAGGTGGCTCCGAAGCTTCCTTCCTGGGTAGGGAGAAACTCAAGGCTTCCTTTCCCTGGTTCCTCTTTCCGATTTCTCCTTAGCATTTCAAACTCGGATTTCTTCATTCTCCATCGGAGGAGGGGCAGGTCGGGGTGCAGGAGCAGGAGGGAACTCTTTGAAGTAACAATTGGATGCACAGCCCTTCTGAGTGGCCAAAGCTACAGAAGCAAGGCTTCCTTCGGATCGCGTTTGATCTGATGCAATTGTTTAAATGCCACTTACACGGTCAAAGCAGTCTCTGTTTAGCTAATAAATTACACGCTTTAGCCCGCGTGCTGGCTGACCTCTCACCCACCTGGAGAGGCACGGAACAACAGGAATGTAACAGAAGCCGGATGAGAGTTCGCATTTTCTCACAGCCCTGCTGAAACTAAGAGAATTAATTCTGATGGTACAGTTTAACGGACAGAATATATGCGTCATGTGTCCCTTCAGCCGCACTCAGAAATACACAGGAGCTAGCCACGTCAGGTTCAAGGTTGACAGGCAGTGGAGAGTGGGGAAAACAGCCCCGTCCTGACCAGTCCTTCCTCAGTCGTGTTCTATGAATGCTAGCGTGTTAGTGTCAGGAGTCGCGGCAGGGAGGAGCTGCAGGACTGTACTTC
>JAQHUG010000363.1:246595-257046 GCA_028555095.1 Dicrostonyx torquatus
TCCTGAGTGCTGGGATTAAAGGTGTGCACCAGAACTGCCTGGCTTCTTTGTCTAACTAGTGACTTAGCTCCACACTCTGATCTTCAGGCAAGCTTTATTTGTTAGATAACAAACAAAATATCACCACACTATCATCCATTTACCTACTATCCATTATGTGTGTATATATCATCTATTATCCATCTATATAACTACCTATTACCTATTTGTCATCTATTATCTATCATCCATCTAGCTGCATATCTATATACCATTATATATCATCTATCTATCTATCTGTCTGTCTATCTATCTATCTATCTATCCATCCATCCATCCATCCATCCATCTATCTATCCATCCATCTATCCATCTCTCATGCCCAAAGAAGTCCTACATTCATTCTACAGCATCTGTACCTCCTGCTTCCCCCAGTGTCTCATAGCTTCCATCCTACCTGCTCCCTCTGAATTTGCTTGTGCGAGTCCTACCTCTAAGAGCAATCTTGTAAGTGATGCTAACATTTTCCGTGTCTGACATATTTTGTTGGCCTGTCTTTGAGGTTTGTCCACGCTGCAGTGTCTGTCTGAGTTGCATTCCTCTTCAGCTCAGTTCCGTTCCATCTCAGACATGCACCATGCTTCTCTGTCCCTTCCTGCATGGGTAAACACACGGGTGGTTTGGCCGTGACCACTCTGAGTAGTGCAGCTACACGCGCCGGCATCTGTAGGAGTCATTGCTTTCAAATTTTTATTGTACAATGAAGAGTGAAATTACTGTATCGTATGATTTTTTTTTCCTGCGTTCAACTCTTTGAAGCGTATTTTTTGGCCATATTTTTATGTCAAATGAGTCTGTTTAAAGTTTAATTTGCCTGTGCTGTGGAGAGGGAGATTCCATTATCTTGAAGTTGAATTCACCTGTGCGGTTGGGCGGTGCCATTATTTGTTTCATTAAGAACCTAAAGCACCAGGTTTGCGGACCTTGTTCTAAGGTATAGGCAGAAAAAAAGCACAGGCTTGGGATGTCATACGCAATGGAGCCACCTTGAGGGCCCTGCCACGGCCAAGGTGGCTGTGGGAGAGAAGACGCCTGCAGCACACACAATGCTTGTCTGGTGAAGCCGGAGGGGAGGATTGCACAGCGCCTTACCGTCCTTGTAGGGAGGGTAACCTTTGGGGGATGTTCAAGGGCAGTTGGCAGCTGGGGCAACTGAAGGCCCATATGATGAGGAGATGGGGGAGGAGAGTCAGGCATAGCATGGCACCCTGCAGCCTCCTGCAGGCTACGGATGTCAGTTTAAGGATGATGGGAAGGTATTGTGGAGTTTAAGGTTGGAAGTGGTAGGCTCAGGGTCTCTACCAATGGGCGGACAGGAGAGGTGGTCGGTGGAAATGGGAAAACTGGTATATCTGTACGGGAAGCTGTCTGCTTTCTGTTTTCTCTTGGCTGAGGCAGCAGTGTCTTGAAGGGAGGGAAGACCCTCCTAGCGTCTGCACCAGGAGGGCTTTGGGGACAAGTCACCCTGAGCTTTCAACATTTTGTCAGGCTGTCACAGTGCTTATGCACAATAACCAGATAAAGAGCAAGTGGCACTGGCATCCACTCTTCTCACTGGACTGTCAGATGCTTCCCAGGAAGGCTGGGTCAGGATGCTCCTCCTCCTGACCCTAGGAGACCATTCTGTAAGATGACGCTGGTGCCCTCTTTCCTGAACCATTGAGAGAATAAGGAGAAGAGAGTGGAAGGAATTAAGGAGTCTGGAGGGTTCTCCAGGTCCAACACCCTGGGTGGCAGGGAACATGCTCTTTGCTGCAATGGGTTATGACGACATGGAGGAAAAGGGGTGCAAATGCTTGGCTTATTCCGTGAGAGTTTATAAACACAGCAGCCAGATGTTCTCTGAAATCTGTTGGCAGGATAGAAGTAGAGGGAAAAAAAATGAACACAAAAATCGGTCCATTTTAACAAATGAGTTGCTGCCAAATCTACTGCAAGGCACCGATGACCAAATATTTAACATTTGCATTTGTTTAGAGTCACAAGAAATATTAACAGGTGCAGTTTGTTTTCCTGTGACCTTCCACCTCCACTGGGAGGCTGCCTCCTATGCCGTGTGGCGGCGCAGGTAACGGTCACTAATCTTAAGTCAGGGAAGAGAACTAGCCACAGGAGCGGGATTCCTTCTTATATGTCAGATCCCTCACACATTACATTTTAAAAAATACAACTTAAAATTCCAGCCAATCATGTCCCCTGCAGGGGAACAGACAGCCTTGAAGACAGGAAGGGAAGGGGCTGCAGGATACTGAGGGCAGATGAGGAGTGACAGGATTGAGACAGAAACCCAGAGGACAGGACAGAGCTGGGAGGTGGGGGAGGGAGGGCTTCAAGGGCCTGAGCTGAGGGAGCTGAAATGACAAGGGGTTGCTCTGTCTTGTGTTTTCATGTCATACAGCAGTGCCTTTGCCTGAGGCCAAAGCGGTTGCTGCAAGCTCAGGGGTGACAAGATGGATTGTCATGACCTCCTTGGGGAAAGCAGGATGGGGGAGGGTGGGCTCTGCACCCAGAGAACAAGATCTGTCAGCTCCTGGCGGAAAAGCACTGGGATCTAAGCAGGGAGTTGCAGGGCCGCAGACACTTGAGGAGTGTGACACCAGAATGCACGTGGGACGTAGGATGCAGCAAAGCTCCTGCACCAGAGCTAACCCAGTGAACAGAATACAAGGAGCGAAGAGAGTCAGATGCCTCTGAGAGCAGGCAGACTCAGAAGCCAGGGAGTTAGAAATGGGATCATCAAAATCCTGAGCTGATCTGTGGGCAGAGGGCAGAGCAGATATAGGAGAAATCTTCAGAACACTTTGGGAATGCAACGGGGACTTTAGACAGGACCAGAGAAAAACCCTGTGGAGACCAAGCCTGCAAGATTGACACCTTGTTAAAGAATCCGCGAAGAAGAGAGAGATACAGAGAACAAAGGAAAGGAAGATGGGAGACGTGATGCAGAGGGGAAGAGAGAGACCCACCCTGGACACGTCACGTGGACATTTCAGAAAAACAAAATTGAGCAGATTATCAAAATCTCCCAGAAAGAAAGATGAGCTTTCTGGCTCAGAGGCAGAATTCCAACAGTGTTCCACATCTCGCTGCCAACAGTAGATGCTGGGAGACAGTGGAGACATGGCTTCACAGTTCCCGGCGAAGCTGTTTGCATAACAAATCTTGCACTCAGCCCAAATAACACCCGATTCATCAGTGCAAAAATTATTCTTTTAAAAGACATTCAAGGACTAGAAAGTCTGCCTTGCAGAATCCTGGGAGAACAGCTTGATTTCCCCCTTCAAGGAAGGCTTTTCCCTCTTCACCTTTCTTGGGATGGCTACTGGAATGTCACAGCGTGCATCCATTCCCCCACATATGCCGGTGGCATGTAGCCATGAGCTCAGGGGCAAGCACTGTGGTTTACATGAGCACACACGGATACAGAAGCTATGCAACCCACACCAGACTGGCCAAGCTGCTTCCTTCTCCGCCTGGTGCCCTCCTTTTGGTGATGTTTGCGTGAACCTCCCCTGCCTCACCAGGGTCCATTAATAAGCCCAGAGATGGCTGATGTGTTTCACTACTGAATGCACACCGCGGGGAGTGTCCCTTAGTCTTTTATTTCTGCATATGAGTGATATTTACCCAGGTGGAGGCGCTAACGCAGGAATAATTATAGATAAAAGAGAACAGAAAATTAGAAACCTCACATATGTAGCCACCCCCTCCAAAGTAATCACTGCATTTACTTATTCTTCAGATAACAGAACTCCACACTCAGCTCTCCCAGAAATGTGTGTGTGTGTGTGTATGTGTATGTGCATGTGCATACGCATGCAGATAGCATGTGGGGGTCTGTACTTGATGTCTGTAATGGTTTTTCTCGTGCATAAGTATGGCACATGAGTGTTAAGCATGTGTGTTGTCTTTGTATGTGGTATGGTATGTGCTCTGTGTGTGGAATGTGCATGTGGCGTGTGAGCATGTGATGTGTAGTGTCTGCACATGTGTGTGCATGTGGTATGATTGTGTGCATCTGTGTATATGCATGTATGGTGCATGGGGTATGTGGGATGGTATGTATAGTGAGTTTGTGTGCATGTTGATGTATATGTGTCAAGTGTGTTTGTGAATATGTGTGAGGTGTGTATGTGTTGTGGATACATATGCGTGTGTGTGTGTTGGTAAGCATGTTGGTCTGTGAGAATGGATGTACACTGTGATATGTGTATGTGGTGAGTGTGGCGTCCTTTCGTGCACGTGTGTGATGTGTCAGTGTTTGTGCACAGGTCGTGTGGGGTGTGTGTTGAGTGCATACATGTGGAGCGCGTGAGCAGTGGGTCCATTGAGTGCCGCCTCCTGGTTCCTGTCTGGGCTCCTGCACTTCTCCTACAGATGGTGCTGTTGCCTTGCTGTCCTGTTACTCAAGCCCAGGAAAGCTGTAATTACAAAACAAAAAGAAATTACACTGGGCACAGGTGGGCTGCCTGCTTTTGTTGTTTGGGCCGAGTGGGCCAGGATCTACGCTTCGAAACTTCCTGGCTGGAAAACTCAGATAACTTTGAGATGCGCTGTTCTTCAGAAAGAAAAAAGAAAAGATTATATTTGACCATCTTTTTTGAAATCTTCAGAAATAAGCCCTTTGAAAATTAAGTCTTTGAGAACTTCCGGAGCTGTGCTTGCAGCCAGCACAGTTCAAGGGATACCAGCCGTTTAGGCTTTGGTTTGGAACTTCTTCATTCACTTTCTCTTCCAGGCAAACTCATGCAAATACCCTGTCCAAAGGGAGGGGCAGAGAGCTGAACCTGACAGGCTTGCCAGCCCAGGGCTGATGGTGGCTCTTCGCCTGTGTCCACCAGGCCTTTGTATCCAAGTTCTGTGTCAGGCCGGCAGTGGCATATCCTGGGGAGAAGAGTCACAGGGTGTTTGTGGACACGAGCGTGCACCGTGTGAGCATGAAGAAGGGCCCAGGTGGGAAAGAGCAGAGAGCCTCTCCCTCGGGTGGACATTGTGGGCAGTGAGCACTCAGGCTGACCATCAGGTCCCTGGATTGTGTCCATGACAGTCACTCAGACATGTCTGGGGCTGGGATTTGGGTCCAAGTGGAGAAAAATAAGTAAGCTGTGCTGTTTTAGTCCAGGCCACTTTCTCTTCTGCTGGAAGGAACTCCCAGCTATGGTTGTAGACTCCCGATCCACAGCACTGCTGAGCCTGGATCCGGCAGAAACTGGCTGCTGCGTTTGGCTCCGTCTCCTTAGAGCTCTGGACGTCTTGAAACCCCTTAGAAGTGGACAGCACCATGTGGTCCTCTCAGAATGAAAGGCACAGGGATGCAGTGACCTTGAATCCCAGTCAAGACACTGAATAATTTAGGGGAACAGAAGTCGGCTGCAGAACTCGTCCCAAGCAACTCAGCTTTCACTCTTGTCCGGACACATGAGAGTGACCTTTCCAGCCTGCCAGGCTCCTGCTCCCGGCTCCTGGTCCTGAAGGTCGTGAGAGTGACCTTCCCAGCCTGCCAGGCTCCTGGTTCTGAAGGTCCTGAGAGTGACCTTCCCAGCCTGCCAGGCTCCTGCTCCCGGCTCCTGGTCCTGAAGGTTCCTATGAGCACGGCGGTGGAGCACTACTTATCAGCATCGCTGGAAGTTAAGAGCTTTCTCGTGTGGCTGGCTCTTCATTCCACCGGAATGGGGCAGCTAAGCTGTTGATATTGTAAGCTTTCACATAGGCAGAGTGAGTTCTCTCGAGAGCCATAAAACCACATAAGTGCCTTCATGCATTACCAAATGAAATCACAAGAGAGCTGGGTGGGTTTTCGGGGTTGCAGGGCTGTGTTTGCAGAGATAACAGGACTGACAGGTGCTGAGCAGGGCTGCCGTGTGAGATGGGAGGCCTGACTCAGGCTCCTTCAGTACCAGCTGAGGTTTAACAAGGGCAGGGTGCTCCTGTGTGTCTGGCAGAGCTGACACAGGTTAACCGGGTTACTCTAAGTGCTTGCTTGTCCTGTCGGAGGATCCTGGGCAGAAGTCATGGAAAGAGTCTTGGGGTTCCAGACATCCAGAGACCAAGAGCAAAGTGGCCATCTGAGCCGGGAGAACATGACCAAGGACCACAGTCCCCGTTCAGCTTCAGTTACAGTCCGCATCCTGAGGCAGCAAAGGCCAGCAGAGCCGAGAGGGAGGGGCACTGAGTTTTCTGAGGGCTCCTGAGGCAAGCAAGGAGGTGATGAGGGTAGGACAAAGCTGCCAACCTGCTTGTCGCTCGTGCACGGTGGGCCAGGGGAATATCCTCCACCCTGGACATGAGCTTCTTCATGCACCCACTGGGCATTGGACAGAAGTTACCATAATCTAAGTGTTGAGGTCCAGGTGCACAGACCCCGGAGCCCGTGTTTACAACCATGTCTGTCTTGTCTCCTATATCCAGTGAGATTTCAGGCACACGTTTGGTGTAGGAACTGGGGTCCAAACCCCACCGAGGGCCACTAGTGCCCTATAGGCACTGGGGTCCAAACCCCTCCGAGGGCCACTAGTGCCCTATAGGACCTGGGGCCCAGACCCCACCCGGGCCACCACTGCCCTGTAGGAACTGGGGTCCAAACCCCCACCCAAGGGCCACCACTGCCCTGTAGATACTGGAGTCCAAACCCCACCGAGGGCCACCAGTGCCCTATAGGAGCTGGGGCCCAGACCCCCACCCGGGCCACCATTGCTCCCACACAGGTTCCCCTCCCCAGACCAGGCTGCTCTTTTTCTCTGGCTGGGATCAGCTTTAGGAGACAGAGGTTTGGGGCTCTCCTGCCACTAAGCCTGTCATCTCTCAGTGCATATCCCCTGCTCCTGCCTATGACAGGTTTCTGGGACAGTCTTGCTCTGCATGGCTTTTCCCCTCAGTGTTGTCAGAGGACCTGGCATATCCCTCTGCCTGTCCTCCTTTCCCCATTGCCCATCCTAATCCTCAACCTCCAGCAATCCATTCTGTCTGCAGACCTCAGAGCGGATTCCCACAGTGGTTTGGGAGTTGATAGTCCCCATGCCCTGTGTCTGCAGTTGGTCTCCTCTTAGCTATGCCAGCTTTGGGGATGGCAGATTCTTGGAGCCCAAGTTGGAGAAGGAGCCCAAGGTTAGGTTGAAATCTTTGGTATCTAGGGTTGGGTTTGATTAGTAATACCTGCCAGTTTCAGAGACATAAGGAATAGCGGTATGTGTTTGCGATCTCTGGGTCTGAAGGCAAGGGTTGATTATTAATGCCTTCCAGGAACACAGACATAGTAAGTAAAGGCCTGTGTACTGTATCTCTCTTTGCGTGCCCGTGGTGAGTGGAACAAGCTGTGCTACCTAAGGGGTCTGAGTTTTGCAAGCATTACTCTCTCTTTGTGAAATGCTGCCCCCTTTTGGGCTACTTTAGGAAATGCTATTCTTTGGAGTTCATATCCTGGGGGCTTAAGCTGGCCCAGAGAAGTAGTGTGCCCATCTCTGCCCTCTAGTCCTTCTGCTGCCATCACCTCAGTCCCCTCTCTCCTGTCCTTCGTTTACAGGGAGTCCTTGAGAGTAGCAAAGCCTTCAGAAGAGGTGTATTCTTCGTGACGGGCACACAGTCAATACAGGTGAGCATTTGGTTTGCTACAGAGTAGTCGTCCTTCCTGCCTGTAGTTGGAGAATGCTAATTTGTTTCCCAGCTGCCCAGACCCGAATAATCACGCAGAAACTAGATTAATTACAGCACTGCTTGGCCAATGACACTTCTTAGCTGGCTCTTACATCTTAGATTAACCCATTTCTATCAATCTGTGTATCGCCACCAGGCTGTGGCTTACCGATAAGGTTCCTAAGGTTCTGGCCTTTCCTCTTCCTTTGGCAGCGACATGGTGTCTCCCTGACTCCGCCTACACTGTCTCTATATCTCTTTTAGCCTAGCTATATTCTGCCCTGCCATAGGCTGAAGCAGCTTCTTTACTAGCCAATGGTGATAAAGCATATTCACAGCATACAGACGGGAATCACCTGTCTGCTTTTAAAAATGGCACACGACTGCACAATTCAACATAGTCTCCCCTTAGCTGTACAAATGAATCCTTTCATCTGGCTCAATTTTAATGAGAGAGTACAGGGAAGAAGTTAAAATACAAAAATGCAGGCTGGGGAAAGGTCTCAGTGGCGCTTCCTGCCAGGAGTTCAGTTCCCAGCATCCACAGTGGGTGACTCACACCAGCTTGCAACTCCAGCCCCAGGGATCTGACGCCCTCTTCTGGCCTCTGCAGGCATTACACTCATGTGCACATACACAGACATGTATGCATTATTATTATTAAACAATAACAACATATTTTTAAAATACAGACATAATGGGATTCATTTAGGGAAAGAAAATACTATCTTCAGTTTCTGGTGGTGACACCCACATAATTGTAGGGGTAGGAGCGGTGAGTGTTCTTGAGTGTCTTCATTTGGTGGTTGGGTGGCACAGTCTTCACTGTCCCAAGGTTCCAGCATGATGGGGGTACTGAAACCACATGGTGCTAGAGACAAGGTTTGAGAAGCCATCGTGCGGTGGATAGGCTGGGTTCCACTGTATTCAAGCACCGGCTGGCTCAGGAGAGGTTTGGAAAAGATGGAAGCTGTCCTGCCTGGTGTTTCCAGGCAATCCTCTTTTTCCCAGGTTAGGTGCAGGTAATCCTGACGATAATTCTGGCAGGCAGGTGTCATTGTTAACACTTTGCAGATACCTGATAGAGGCTATCCTGCAGGTGGGGCTGACCTACTCTGCCCAGGGAGTCTGAGAACTCAAAGAGATGCCCCATGTGGAGGGGCCTTGGAAAGTGACCTTGGAGAGCGCCCAGTGATCACTGCTCTTTATCCTCTTGGTCAGTGGACACCAGGCAGATTTCCTCTGCTGGGCATTCACCAGGTGGGCATTCACCAGGTGGGATGCAGAAGAGGTGTCCCCTGTGGGCTTGGGGTCCGCAGGACCAAAGGAGATATGCACTGTTTGGAGTCTGCACAGGAGACCACCTCTGCCCTGCCCTCACACTGAGTGTTTGCTATTGTGTTTAGCAGAGTCTGCCTTCTCCGATCGTTAATGCTGTGCACATCTGTGTGCACAGGAGTGCAAGTGCCGTGGAAACAAGGGCCATATGGTTTTCATCTGTCCCCGTGGCTGCTGTGGGACTCTGCCAGCTACCAAATGCAGTTCCATGAGAGATCGCATGCAAGTTTAACTCTGTCCTTGCCGCTTTGACTTGGAGGCCCTTCCTAGGAATCCTGGATTCTCCCACAGTTCAGCCAATTCCACGTGCGTTCAGTAGGTGCCTACAAGCGTGCTGGTCTCGAGGGCAGGCTGGGAGCTGAGGGAACAGTCGCCTCTGGTCCTGGACGGGAGGATGAGTGACATATTCAGGCTTTGTTTGTCCTGAGCTGCTGCCGTGCTCTGGGCCCAGGCCTGCTTGCTGTAATGCCATGACTCTGAACCCAGCCTATCAACGGCAGGCCGTGGAGAGGTCACGTGATAGCGAGCACGATGGCTGACAGCGTGCTGGCTCTCCCTCCCCATCACCTCAGACACGAGTTCCTCTGTTTCAACAGCTCAGACAGGTTGCTTAGCTCTGGGTAGGCAGGGCTGAGGACAGAGTCTCAGGAAAGCCCGATGCCCTGACGGTTGGATATCTTCATTACCGTGTTGTATCAAGGTCTGCTGAGCTGTGGGCAGGGCTGGCCTGTCTGTCAAACCACACTGGGTTTGACCTCATGATTGCTGGGGAAATTTCACAAGACTCAGACTTGAAACAAAGAAAAGACATTTACGGCTGGATGCGGGGTGGATTCCAAGTCACAGAATTATTGGCCAAGCATTTATAAGTAATATTAAGCCCCTGTGTGGTAATTTGGGAAGTGGCTGCTTGGGTATTTGGGACCGAGTGACTCCAAGACAGGAAACTACCACCTACAAATGGTCTCCGAATATTTGGCAAGGATTTCCACATAAAGCCTGAAAAATTAAAAAAAAAAATTCTAAACACACAAAAACTGAGTCAAACTCAGCTTCTAGGTAACTGCTTTCTCTTGGATAGCTATGTTTGCTAGTAGCAAGCAGAGGTGGGGCTCCTTTAAGAGACAGATTCCTGATTCAGCATTAGGAGCGAAAACCACATGAGTCTTTTAAGAGGCCCTGCCACCAAACAGTTAAATGGGGTTTATGAGCAGCAGGCAACACACTACTCCTTAGCAGCGTGGACTCAGAAACTTCCCAGAGTTGGAATGGTAAACATGGCTCCAGTCAGTACCTCCGACAAGGACTTGACTCTCGGGAAGTTGAGGAATTGGGAGGAACAAGGAGGCTGTGGTTCTAGCCATGTTGCTAAGCAGTTTAAAGGCTCAAGTGATCAGAAAAATATAGATATACACAGTGAAGACAAATTCAGATTGGAAAAAAAA
>JAQHUG010000363.1:304900-322485 GCA_028555095.1 Dicrostonyx torquatus
TGCAGGTCTGTCTGATGTCCATCCTCCCAGGCTGGTGCAGGTCTGTCTGATGTCCATCATCCCAGGCTGCAGGTCTATCTGGCCTAGGCTGAGACTCTAGAAACAGCCCACTTATCTCTCCAATCTCTGTGAGCCTGACTGTGGCATCGTGGAAGGGTTCATGTTTCCTTGGATCTGTGTCCTGGAAAAGGGCGAGGTGGAGTAAGGGACCCCAAGGACCCCTCTTCAGTTCTCTCAAGGCCTTCCCTGACTGGCAGGTTTTAAAGAACAGCTTATTGACAGGACCTGCTTACAGGGACCCTTGGGAGATGAATACAGTCACACATTGGGAAGGAACTAGGGAAGTTAAGCTATAAACTGATAACTCAAGGAGGTGGGGAGAAGGAGCCATGGTATTAACCCTTGCTGTGCAAGAATGAGGACCTGAGTTTAGATCCCCAGGGCCCACCACAAGCTTCTGTGATGTCAGCACTCCTATGGTGGAGACCAGAGAGACTCTGTAGCTCACAGGCCAGCTCAGCTAGCCTGGTGCCCAGAGCAGAAAGACAACAAAGAATCATGCTTCAGACAAGGTGGAAGGTGAAAACAGACACCGACATCATCCGCTGGGCTCCTGTGCTTCTGAGTGTGCACACACCCCAGGATTCAGAGGGCTGCACACCCTCAGAAGCTTTGCCGTCCATGGCCGTTCACTTACCACGACCTCAGTCTGAGTGTCCCGTATCCTTCCCCTGAGAATAAGCGATGGGTCTGAATAGAGTTGGGCTGGCTCTGGCTCCTCCATGGCGGCTGCTTCCCTCTGCTCCCCCCGTCATGAGTTCCGCTAGGTCTCTTCTCTCACCAGCTTCTACTGGCCTTCCCTAAACAGAAGGACACTTTTACCTGTCAGGTTCCTCTCTGAGACTGTCCCTGGTCCCATCTGACCCATATCCTGTCTTCTGAGAGCTCTGTGGTGGGCAGATCCACCCCTCCTCTTTAGTGAGCTATGCATCACAGGGCTTAGAGGCCTGGCATCCAGTAGGTGCTCAGTCGATGCCTACGGTGACTTCAGGGCAGGCTGAGTGGATCAAGGGCTCTTACCTGGCCTGTAGTGGGGGAAGGGTGGTGGAGTGTAAGATAGAGCAAGGAAAGCCTAGGCTCTGAGCACCATAGTCTCTTTAGAAGGTTGTCTTGGTCCCGGCATAGGACACTGTGATGCCCATGAGATCATGTTCTCATGGAGTGACATTGTGACACCTACAATCTCAGGGGTTCCCTTTAGATTTTTGGTATGGCACAGGTCTCAGTTGTTTTTGAAGTCACACTAAGATACCTCTGAGGGACTGAGAATGACAAATGAGTCAGCTTTGGTGACATTCTCAACTTAGCAGTGTGGCCATCAGTCTGAGTGTTGGGTGAGCACGAGCTATGTACAAAGGGCCTTGGGGATTCCGAGAAGCAGCGTGCCACTGACAGACTCTCAGAATGACGAGGAAATACATGGAAGTCACATGTCATGGTCTGGAAACTGGCAAAAGACACAGGCTGGGGGTAGAAAGGACACAGAGTCCCCAGCTTCTCACTGTTTTATGAGAAAGGACACTTGTTCCTGTGGCAAGCCACTTCCCAGCAAGCTGTCCTGGGACCTCAGCACTGGTAAGAACCTCATAATGTTCCTATTGGTCCCTGTACAACCTTGGCTTCACACACCCCAGGTACCTGGCCCCAGTCCTCTGTACTCTTTGCTCTTTGACGAACCTCAGAATTCTGTCTGAGTGGCCCTCAAACCTGATGACATCAGACCTGGCAGCAGCTTAGAAGTGTTCTTAGAACACACAGACCTGGGCTGGAGAGACAGTTCAGAGTGTCAAGATGTTTGCCACCAAGCCCCACACAGCCTGAGGTTTGGTCCCTAAACCTACATGGGTAAGAAGGAGAGAACCAACTCCCTTAGTTTGCCCTCTGACCTCTCCATGTGTGTCTTGACATGTGTATGCCCACACACTTACACACTCTCAAATGAAAAAATAAAAGCACCATAAAAAAAGAACATACAGCTGTCAGTGGTGGCGCACACCTTTAATCCCAACACTTGGGAGGCAGAAGCAGATGGGTCTCTGTGAGTTCGAGGCCAGCCTGGTCTACAGAGTGAGTTCCAGGACAGGCTCCAAGGCTACAGAGAAAAACCAAAAAAGAAAAAAACAAAAAGAAAAAGAAAAAACGGAAAGAAAACATACAAACCAGAATGTGCCCACATGCATGGAAGCTGCAAACCACAGAACAAGGCTCCTCACTCCCTGTGGTGTGTTTGGGTTCAGTCTCTGAGGTTGCTGCCTATGACGGGTGCCAGGCGCCAGGCCATGAAAGGGCTCCTGTGGGGACAGAACTTGGAACCAGATCCCTGGGAAGAGAAGTGTCCCCTCAAAGATTCACCATCCAGGCACAGGCAGCAGCCGGTCGTGCAGAGGTTGAATGGCCCTTCGCAGTCATTCTTAAAAATCCCAGAGCACATGGGAGACAGAGTGGGTCCCTCTGGATTTGGGGCAGCTCTGCTCCTGATAGTCAGCGGGGCACAGAATACTCATCCCCTGAACAGGCCCAGGGTAAATGTTTCCTCATTCAGGAGCTGGCCAGCAAGGCAGAGTTCCTTCCTGCATCCACGGATGGCAGAGAGGGCAAGCGCCATCCTTCCTGGATAGAGTGTGCAGGGGGCAGAGGTGAGGGATAAACTTAGTTGACATGTCTTAGGGTTGGAGGGGCTGAGTCCTTCCTGATGGTCCCCACAGATCGCAAGCTGGTGAAGGCCCGTGTTGGGTAAGTGACGAGTGGTAAACTCTTAAGATTCCAGGGGTCTAAGTAAACCAAGCGCTCAGGCATGCAGGAGGGCTCGCAGGGAGCCTGGTTTCATCGCATCTGACAGCCAAGCAGAACCTAGATAGGATGGACAGCACCAGGCCATGAATTATTCCTCCGTAATGACTCTGACCGTCCAAGACAAAAGCTGTCCTGACTTCATTACTCCACTGCGTCTTATTTATTCTAAGACTGCTCAGCAGAAGGCCCAGAGAACATCTCTTCCCCCCTCCCCCAGTGCAGGCTTGCCCTCACCACACAGAATCGCCTGTATCTAATCCCAGAGCTCACAAATCAATTATTCCCAGCCCGGAAACTCCTGGAGGTCACTGTGGACGGACTGGAAAGGAGACCCGATTTGTCTGTCTTCGGTTCATTAGCTCCGAGTGTCCCTACCTTCCCTGCACCCTTGCTGGAGGGGCTTCAGCCTTTTCTAAGGAAGGGCTGTTTCTGATTTCCCTGAGGTCCGAGGACACTTGACAAGAGGCAGAATCTGGCTGGCTAAGGACACGTCCTCTAGGTCATTCTGGAGCCATTCAAAGAGGACACTCTGGAAGTGGCACTGTGTGGAGCCTTACTTTCAGGCGGGTTCCAGCCCCACCCCTCTGAGGTGTGGGCTATGCTGTGACATCCTTTCTCTTAGTTCCTGTGTGTAAAGGGGAGGTGCAGACCCCGTGCAAGGCTTTATCAGAAAGGTACATCCGGCACCTTCCAGGGGGTATTTTAGGAAGAATGACGAATATTGTCTAGGCTTCTTAAGGTGTGCAAGATAAGCCTTGGGGTGACAGGAGTACCCCAGGCTGGTCAGGTTCCCAGTTCTTGCCTGGGCCAGATCCTGAGCCCTCTGGATCCTAGCCCTTCATCTCTAAATGGGCTGTAGGGACAATCACAAGCATCACACCCCGGAGGCTCAGCAAGAGGTACATACAGCACACACACCAGGCTTGTGGGGCTTGCTTTTCACAGGTCATGGGCTGATAGACCAGACTGGAATCTGGGCGGAGGACAAGAACATTAATAACTGGGCCCTGTCACCATCGAGACACCTTGTATACTGAAGACACAGGCTTCCCCAGCAGGGTGGCACAGAGGTAATAACAATCACTTGTATCTGTGGTTTGCACAATTCGACTGTGTCATCAGTGACCATTTAAGCAAGATCTCTGTAAGTTACCCGAGAGAGGGAGGGGGAGGGGGGAAAACATATATATATATATATATATATATATACACATATATATGTATATATATATATATAGAGAGAGAGAGGGAGAGAGAGAGAGGGAGAGAGAGAAGGAGAGAGAGGGAGGGAGGGGGAGAGAGAGGGAGAGAGAGAGAGAGAGAGAGAGAGAGAGAGAGAGAGAGAGAGAGAGAGAGAGAGAGAGAGAGAGAGAGAGAGAGAGAGAGAGAAAGAGAGAGATTAGTTCATTAGAAACCTGACCCACCATTTCTCACAGAAGGCCTGGAGAGTGAAGAGTTAAGAATCTCACCGACATTTTATAGCCATGTAGTATTGAGGCTTGAATCTAACAGAGAAACTCAGAGATTTCTTAGAAGCACTATGGTCCCAGAAACCAGGACACTGGGTTTGATGACGACCTCCCCAGGGAACAGAACTTCCTTAGAGACAAGGATCAGAGGCCCTTAGCGGGCTGGCTGGTAATGACATGCAGAGCCAGAAGGAGAGGGTGCCAGCAGCAGGAAACCCCAGCATAGTGGCCCCAGTCCTTAAAACTAGGGCCAGGCAGATGGAGGCTGGGGGCATCTTCAGCTCCAGACCCCATTCCATAAACAAAACTGGACAAGCAACCAGAAAGCACAGGCTGGCAGAATCCCGGGTGCCTGAGAGTGCACTAGAGAGTGTTCCGGCTGATGGGGCTGCTCCTTACAGCCTTGCACAGAGCAGCCCTTTCCGAGCCTACTGACAGGCTTGTTCCGCTTTCAAAGCCAAGGCTCAAATCCCAGGAACACAGCATGGCAGTGACCTAGATAACTCAGGCCCTGATGACTTCAAGGCAATCCTGAGAGACAGAGAGGGTGGGAATGAAGGGGAACTGGGTACCAGGATGCAGAGGGAGCACCTGCCCTGATTGAGGAGGAAAGGCAGATGCACTTACGGAGAATTAGCCCCAGACACATAAGAGGTGGGCTTGGCAGGGAGGTGGGAATTAAGAACAATACTTTCCCTATTTCCTGTTGATTTTTCTTTCTTTTCAGAACAGATGAAATTTGATGGTGATCTTGACTGACCGAGGTTGGGTTTGCCTGTTTAGAAATGGAAACCAGATTGAAGGACATCACACAGAGGACAGCTAGGATGCAAGGGCCATCATGAGCTGCTGCCTCCCCTGGAGGAAGACCTTAGGGCTCTTCCCAGGTAAAGAAGGTGAGCTGCAATTATCTTGGCAATTGTCAGATGTTTCCAAAAGGCTTCAAGATGCCTGAGAAGGAGCCAAGTGGGGCTGATAGTGCTTCTTCCGAATTGCATCCCTAAAGGTCTGCTCACCAACCCTCCTCCCTGCAAAGATTACCTTCCCTCGGCTCAGCTGTGGATTATCACAGCGTGAAGGCTGTGGGTCCTCTACAATATTTGCCCCTGGGAGACCCTGTAGAAGTCTCTAAAAATCGGGACCTTTTGAAGAGAAGTGTACAGGGAAGGATGAGAGCCGTGGGTAACCTTGGAGATGGGAGGCTAGGGTTGCTTTCCTGCAGCTGAGGGAGCCAGCCGAGGATCCCCAGGGTTCGACCTTCACCCCTACTAAATTGCTGTTGGTTTTCTTACTAAAACACAGTTGACCTGAAGTATGGCCCTCACCTGCCCTGCAGGTATGCACAGGCTTTATTTCCCTGGGATAGCTGACGCTCAGATGAGCAGAGCTGCCATGGTCCAGCCAGTGCGTAGTTCTGTTCCCAGCATAGACATTCACTTGCCCAGGTACGCCCACGCCTGCTCCCACTATGTTCTTGCCGGGGGAACTCCAAATGTCCAAATTTAGGGAGAGCAGAAATGAAAATGAATGCTCCATTTATCAGAAAAAAAAATCTTCTCCCTTCTCAAAGGAATTTGCCCTATGTTCCCATAAAACAGGCATGTGTTGGATGTGCCCTTGATCCCACTAATACAAAGGGGAGCCTGAGGACATGGGGTCCACCCCTCAGTGGCTGTTTTCCCACCTCAGTCTGCCTTGGCAGCTGTGCTCAGGGCCAAGCCTCTTCCCGTGTTCCCATTTCAGGCACACATGTAGCCCACCCTGCCTGTCATAAAAGTAGTGTTGGCCACTCCCCTGTCTCTCGGCAATCAGATGGAGGTGTTCCCGAGAAGTCTGCTCATAACCTAGGTTCCTAACTGAACCAGGAGTCTCTCTGGCTACCTCGAACTGTGGATTTCCTTCCTGCCCCTTGTACACATACCCACTAGCGCCCTTGTGCACACACACTCATCAGACTGTCCTCCTAACTGCCTGAGTAAATCTGAAACCCTCAAGAAGGACAGCAAGCCCGCCACCACACTGACATACGTCCTTCTGGCTCTCGGGGGAGTTTCTCTGTGAGCGTTCATCTTTGTTTGACCTGAAGCTGTGCTAACCACAGTTGATTTTCTTCTCTTCCCAAGGGAGAAATGGCAGTGTTCGGAGACGTTTTGGTTATCATAGCTGGGAGGAGCTGCTGCTGTCACGGAGAAAGGAGAAGCCAAGCACTCTTCTCCACCTTCCACACAGATCTCAGGAGGCCTCAGGACCCACTGTGATTCAAGGTCAGGGGGGTCAAGGCTGAGACTCTGGCAGAGAGGGGAAGGACCACGACGATAAAATGAACAATGCTACCTCGGCCCAGGACGTGTGGACAGAGCACCGGAGAAGGAGAAGCAGGCCCCCACTCACAGACCACACCCCTCCTACTGACAAGGACAGTGGGCGCCGTCCTATAATTAGAAAGTGCAGGAAACAGCCAGTGACTTCTGAATCACAGTCCTTGGAAGGGCTCACTTCCCCAGCAGCCATGCAGGCAAAGCCTAGCTGGTCTCACGAGGCTCTCATCCTGGCTGAGCTATGGGTGATGAGAACGATTCGGTCCCTCTCCGAGATGCTCTCTTCCTCCTATTATTAAGATATTTCATCGAAACAGAGACTCTTGCTGTGTCTGTTGCTATTAATAGTCCTCCGCTGGTGACATCACCCACATCCCCAGAGAAACATAAAGTTTCAATTACTGCAATTCAAAAGAATTCTTGCAAGCCTGGACAGATAGACAGAGATATTAGAGGGGAGAGGACAGAAGAAGGTGCTAGGTGGGGGTTGGGGAGGGAGGACTTTAATCCAACTCTGGGTGGTGTTTGAATATGACAATGGAATTTATCACTGCGGGAAGTGGAAGCCTTCTTTGGCTTGTGACCGTATTAAATATAATTTGCGACTGAAGGCACCAGATACATTTAGCTGGATATTGGAAAGGGTCGAAGAAAGATCTGCTGAGATAAAGGTTCGGACAGCTTGTCGCATGTGAGCCATCACGAGCCACCCGATATACACATACCTCTACAAGTTAGGAAAAAGGGAGAAAAGCTGAGGAAGCGTCTCAAACCTTTTCTTAAATGGTGTTTTCCTTTCTGATTCTGTCTCAGAAATGCGGAGCACAGCCGTTCTCATTAACGCAGATTTTAATGGGAGATATTCGTCTGCACTGCTCCGTGGTTTCTGCTTGCATGGGGCTGCCATTTACAACAAGTGTAATAGCATCTTTGAGCTTTTTAATTAAAAATTAATTAGGAGATTTAAGCGCAAGCTCATTGGGGGTTACTGTACAATGACATGTTTACAAAATTAGGTCTGGGCTTTTTGTTCTAGCTAAGTGTTTCAATCAATTCTGTGTCTATTAAATGTAATTACGTATGATGCTTTCTTAGAGCGATAAGGCGGCTTTAAAGGCAGCTGGGAGACGGCTCCACATTCCAGTCTGGAATTAGGGTGCCGATTCAGAAGGGAGTGAAGGCAAGTGTAGCTGGTGGAGCAGGGGTGGGGGTAACCTTGTTACAAAGTTTCTGTCAGACGGATTTGTCTTGGTAGGCTTCCAGGGTCTTGTGGCTTGCTTCTCACTCTGTCACGGTTTCCCCACGGGGAAGGCTGCAAGCGGACTAGTGCATACAGGGTAAAAAATCAGATTTTTTGTTTTGAAAATCAAGGAGACTGGGGGCCTTCCTTGGTGATCCTCCAGTGTAGAGGTATTTTGTTTGTGTTTTAACTAAGAAAGTTTGCCTGAAGATCAGAGTGCAGAGTTAAGTCACTAGTGGCTCGGCAGTGGTGGCACACACCTTTAATCCCAGGAGACAGAGGCAGATGGATCCCTGTTAAGGCTTCCCTGGGCTACACAAATCTGATCCAGTCTATGAGAGAAACAGGGCTCACACAAAGGGGATCCCAGCACTTGGGAGTCACACACCTTTAATCCCAGCACTAGGAGGTGGAGACAGGAGTGATGCAGGGAAAGGAATAGAAGGTGGGAGGAGACAGGAGCTCATTGCGGTCTGAGGATGCAGTCTGAGGTGTCTTCTGAAGCAGTCAGTCTGAGGATGCAGGCAGTCGGAGGACACAGTCTGAGGACAGGATCGCCCCTTCCGTCTGAGCACTGGTAGAGGTAAAAGGTCTCTCTAGTAGCTGGCTGCTCTGCTTCTCTGATCTTCAGGCACGCTTTCTTTGTTAAGACAAACAAAATATCACCACACCCCAATGTCTAGGCAAAGTGGTACTGTGGAGGTGTCCAAGGTGGTGTCCAACAGTTCCCTGTAGAGGAGGGGCGGGTGGGCTTCATTAGTGCCCTGTGTCTTGGGGGTTGGGGTGTTTCTGGCATGGCTGCCAGGCAGGAGGCTGTGTTTTACCTTTGACTCAGGGCACTGTCTCCCTAGAGCTCCTCATAGGGCTCCAGCTTTACCCCCTGCCAACCATGACCCAGAGCAGGCTCTGCCTGATGCAGGGTAGGAGAGAGCAACCTCCACGGTGTCCCACTTCAGAGCAGGGACAGTGCTCTTTCCTCTGAGCCCAGCTAAGTGCCCCAGTTGACTACTGATTCTGCCTCTGTCTAATTATGCCCTGTGCAGGACGAGTCAATAAAAACCCCATCTGGCTCTTGGCGGGCAGAAGGCTGCATCTGCCTTGAAAATTCATAAGGCTGAACTCCTAAATCACAGGCCAGAAGAGTCAGTACGGCAGGGCAGGGACACAGACACCAGCTCTCAGAGATGCTGAGAGCCAGTTCTCAGGGAGAGCCTGCTTTCTGATTTGTTGTAGTGGTCAGAATAAACATGGGGAGGGGGTGTTCTCCAAAGCTACAGAAAAACCAAATGTAGCCCCTCCCATGGCGTACACTGTGAGGTCCTGTGAGCCAGGGGCCTTGCTCTCAGCTCACAGTGGAGTTCTCTTGGAGCCTCTAGGGTCAAGTCAGGGGTCATATCTGTAGTCTCCGATCTGGCATCCCGTACCCCAACATTAATGGGTAACATCAGACTTCCTTAACCACAAAAGGTCCCTGTGCCCTCACTGATCTTCTGAAATATTTGATAGTCCAACTCAAGACAAACAGGGCCAGGGATGCCTGGATTTCTAAAAGAGAAACAAGGCTTAGGTCACAGAATCTGACACTTAGGAACTGACCGTATCTCACTATATAGACTGTGCCGTTCAGGAACTGAGAGCCGGAGTAACCTCTCTCTCTTTAAGTCGTTTTTCGTAGGGTTTTATCACAGCAGTAAGGAAGGAAGTAATACAGTTTCTATCTGCAGCTGTCAGTGTGATCTTGTCTGAGCCAGCCACTTTGTGTCTCTCGGGACTGTGACTGGTTCACATGGCATCCTGTCTCATGTCTGGGTCACATGATGTCCCTCTGATGAGCTCCTGTGTGCACAGGGCCTGGGTATGAATTCTGCCTTTGTCCCTTGAGAACTGGATCCTGGACTTTATACAAGCAGCCACGCTCCTTTCCGGATGCACGCTCTTTGGCCATGATGTGGCTGCAACACATGTAGCACAGAAGAGAACTGTGGGTTAGTTTGAATGTGTATTTATTTATTTTGCATTTTTATTTGTTTGTTTATGTGGAGGGTAGAGGATGGGCATGTGCCAAGGTAGGTTGTGGAGGTCAAAGGACAACTTGTTGATGGGAATTGGTTTTCTCCTTCCACAATGTGGGCTCTGGGGTATCGAACCCAGCTCGCCAGGCTTGGCAAGCAAGCACCGTTACCTGCTGAGCCGTCTTGCTAGCTCAGAAAGTCTGTTCTGAAGTCAGAGTGAGAGAAATAGGCATGATGGTGCCAGATAGGGACCACACTCCACAGGCTATCAGCAAGTGTCCCTTGTTCCTCCTCCACCGTGACATCCTTCTCCCTCCCATCTGTGTAGAAACTTCTGGAATAAAGGACTGTAACTAACAGTCTGTGGTTGGTTTGTACCACCAGAGCCAACCCAGAATGAGAAGTCAAGGAGGACAACTGGTTGGCAATGCACTTGTGACCACGTAGGCCCTTTCCTGTGCCACCTAGACAGAAGGACCAGGCACCATAGATTGTTGGAGGGGCTTGGCTCTTCAGCAACCAAAAGAGCATTCCCCTAAGATCTCACCCCCAACCAGATTCTTAACTAAGGCTTTGAGAGTCCTGGGGGACAGCTAAAGAGCCTGGCCTTTTGCCCCAGCACCTAGAAACAACATACCAGATATCTCCAAAAGGAACCACGCATTCCGTTTCTCAATGAGAGACACTTTTGTGTAAGGGCTAAAAGCTAAATAGGCAAGATAGGGAGAGACTGCCAACAGAAATTTAACCCCCGGCCCTGTGACTAAACATTTGTTTGTTTACATGTGGTGCTCTCTCCACCACTGACACTGAAAGCCACAGGTTATGTGGTAGGCAGAATAGGGATCAGCCATGTAGAATAGGGATCAGCCATGGAGGGCCCTGAGCTGAGCCCCGGATGAGGATGAGCTGGGAACGAGGCGAGCCTCCATCTCTGCAGAAGGAGTCGAGATGCTGCCCGTAGAATGATTGGCACAAATTTGGTGCCCAGAAAACAGAGGGGATTGTAGCCATTGCTGAGTGACTTAAGATCAATGAATACCTTTTCTCCCTCTCAAAATTACCTTATTTTCTTTTCAGACTCCGAAATGAGAGATGTGGGTTTTAATTGATCGTTACCACGCGCTTCGCCTCTGGCATCCTGACAAATGTCAGACACATTTACATACAGTAATTGTTTTGTTTTTTTTTGTTTTTTTTTTGTAACAGAGATATGGTTAGACCAGAAAGAAAGACAAGGAAAGTGTATCTTCACCCGCAACAGAGAGGTTCATCCCTGCAGATGTGGACAGAGACACACTGCTGTCTGAATGTGTATATTCTCCAAGGACACTTCTGGAGATGGGTGACCTTGGATGTTCACATTAAATAACAGAGATCTGCAAACAGAAACCTCTGCATGGAGGCTGGGAGCACAGGGCATTGTGGGAATATCTCCTCCAGGGGGCTCCATATTCATCTGTGTTTGCACCTGGAAGCTGCCAACAGAGGAAATACGGCAAAACAACTGGGAGCTGGGACCCCAAGATCTGTGCTAAGGGAATACCACAGACCCAGTGCCTCCTGTGGCATACACACTGGCCGAGTTTAGACAAAGTTGCATTAGTGGAAATAAAGGTCCCCTAAGTAAGGAAGCAATCAGACCTTGGTGATTGGATTGGCATCTGCCTTAGTTAGGGTTTCTATTGCTGTGAAGAGACACCATGACCACAGCAACTCTTAGTAAGGAAAAGATTTAATTGGGGTGGCTTAAAGTTAGAAGCTTAGTCCATTCATGGTGGAAAACATGGCAACCTGTAGGCAGACAACGTGCTGGAGAAAGGACTGAGAGTTCTACGCCTTACAAAGGCAACAGGAAGGGAACTTCCTCACTGAGCATGGTTAGAGCACACAGGAGACCTCAAGTCTCCATAGTGACACACCTCCTCCATCAAGACCACACCTACTCCAACATAGGCCACACCTCCCAACAGTGCCACTCCCTTTGGGGGCCAGGTCTTTCAAAACACCACGTGGTTGGACTGGTTGGTTTTGTAGGTCTGCTTGACACAAGCTGGAGTCATCAGAGAAGAAGGAGCCCCAGTTGAGGAAATGTCTTTGTCAGATCCAACTGTAAACACTTTCTTAATTATTGATTGGTTGGGGGAAACCCATCGCACAGTGGGTGGTGCCATCCAGGGCTGATGGTCCTGGGTTCTGTAAGAAAGCAGGTTGAGCAAGCCATGGGAAGCAAGTCAGTAGGTAACACCCACTCCTCCGTGTTCTCCTGCCTCAGCTCCTGCCTTCAGGCTCCTGCTCCTTTTGAATTCCTGTCCTGACTTCCCTCAGTGATGACCAGCAATGTGGAAGGGTTAGCCAAATAAACTTTTTCCTCTCCAACTTGCTTCTTGCTTGTGGAGTTTCACGGCAGGAGTAGAAACCCTGACTGAAATGGCAAGTCTCTGGTTCCTCCGTCCGTTTCCCAAATTCCGCTGATGCCTCTGATTCTGACCAAGCAAGAAGGTCTAGCCTGGGGCTCAGAAGCTCAAGGGTCCTTAATTCAAACCCTGGCAAGGCTCTCCTACAGCGTGTGCGAGGTGTTTTGCAGAGGGAGGGCCCCGGATTTTAATAACCTCAAACCGTAAGATCTCATGGGGTCCCATGGGGCAGTGCAAGTGTCACCTGTTTGGCAGATGTAGAATAGGAGGCCCATGGGATTAAGGTGACTCACAGGGGATGTGCTTAAGTTTTGAGCTCTAGAAAGTTCCCTTCCTCCTCCCACGGGCCCTGCATCAGGTTTTTCCAAACCTCAACCCACCTTGCAGCTTCCAGCTGGGCCCTGCTCAGCAAATGCCACTCTGGTGTCTGACCCCAGAGTCCAGGAGCCCTCATGCCCCCCCTCCTCCCTGCAACAGCTGCTTCTGTAAGGTCTCAGCCTTTGAGTACTCCCCTCTGCTCAGCTTACCGCCAACAGGCTGGCACTTCCTGCAGAATTACTTTCCAAGGGCTCAATGCCCTGCTGCTGCCTGGCTGGGTGTCCCCTGAGCTGGCTGTCACTGCTCTCTGTCTTCAGTTCACCGCTGGAGCTGTGTGCAACAGCCGGTGTTGGTATAGACGCAGATGGAGCCCTTGGGTCATGGTTTGATCTGTAGCGTCTCCCAGGGGCTCATGGGTTTAATAGGTGCCTCGGGTGATGGCATGATTTGGGAAGGCTTTTATAAAATGGAGGTGATAGGAAATTAGGGGTGTGCCTTTGAAGGTTACACGGGTTCCTCTACCTTTCTCTCCCACTTCCTGGTCTGCTGTGGTGTGAACATTGGTTACATGATCTTGCTGTCGGCCTTCCCTGCTGGGGTGGACTGGATCTTCATGGAGAAGGAGATAAAAGGAAGACAAGGGACAGTAAGGGGGCAGGGTGTCCCCAGAAGGGCTGGGTAAACTCTTCCATGGTGGCACACAAGGGACACTGAGGGGGCAGGGTGTCCCCAGAGGGGCTGGGTAAACTCTTCCATGGTGGCAGACAAGGGACACTGAGGGGGCAGGGTGTCCCCAGAGAGGGGCTGGGTAAACTCTCTCATGGTGGCAGACAAGGGACACTGAGGGGGCAGGATGTCCCAGAAGGGCTGGGTAAACTCTTCCATGGTGGGAGACAAGGGACACTGAGGGGGTAGGGTGTCCCCAGAAGGTCTGGGTAAACTCTTCCATGGTGGCACACAAGGGACACTGAGGGGGCAGGGTGTCCCCAGAAGGTCTGGGTAAACTCTTCCACGGTGGGAGACAAGGGACACTGAGGGTGCAGGGTGTCCCCAGAAGGGCTGGGTAAACTCTCTCATGGTGGCAGACAAGGGACACTGAGGGAGCAGGGTGTCCCCAGAGGGGACTGGGTAAACTCTTCCATGGTGGCAGACAAGGGACACTGAGGGGGCAGGGTGTCCCCAGAGAGGACTGGGTAAACTCTTCCATGGAGGGAGACAAGGGACACTGAGGGGGCAGGGTGTCCTCAGAGGGGCTGGGTAAAGTCTTCCATGGTGGCAGACAAGGGACACTGAGGGTGCAGGGTGTCCCCAGAGGGGGCTGGGTAAACTCTCCCAAAGCAGATGTATAAGAGCTTGTTGGACATGGCCAGGATTTTGGCTTTTATTCTGAGAGTAGCGAGAAGCTACTGGAGGATGTGCAGCCTGGGACTGAGGTGACTACTGGGGAACTGACCACGCTACCCTTGTGCTGAAAGGACATCATTAGAGGGCAGAACTTAGTGGTCACCTAGTGGAGGGGGAAAGTGAGGCTTGCTGAGCCCTGGCTGAGGAAATATTCTGGAACATTCTGCTGGCCTGCAGCCCACTCAAGGTCACTCTCCAGCTGCAGAAACCTGTCGTCTCTTTACCTGGGTGTCAGGGACAGCACTGAAAACTCATGGCTATTTCACTTGGAAATCACCTGACAGGTCAGAGCCACCTCCAGCAAGAACGGAGGAGAAAGATGGTGCTTGGTTCTGCACTCAGGCCGCTCAAGAATGTTTGACTGAAAGCCCGCTTACCTCAAGTGAAACAATATTTACCCTAAGTGGTGAATGCACTCTGTAGCAGATCTTCTTTGATGCTGGCTGTTTCTTTGAACTGTGAAGAGCTCCGGTCTGCACCAGCCCCCAGCCAGCTGCCCCTCACCGCCATCAGCACGCCATAGATGAAAGGCGCGTGTAGACCTTCCTGTCAAGCCTCTTCAGAGAGCCAGTGTGAAAGGGGCATAATCTCCCCAGCTGGATGGGGAACCAAGGGACAGGATGGCAGCTTCTCGGCACACAGGGTCCACAGAAGAAGGGCAGCATCTCCCTCCCTGCCGCTCAGGGACTAGCGTTTCCCCAGAGGAAAGTCGGGGATCAAAGTTTTCCTGTGTGGGGCAGGATACAAAGTGCCCCGGGCCAACCCTTCAAGGGCATGTGCAACATGACCAGTTTTTTAACCTTATTTGCACACTCACACAGAAGCCATCATGAGTTATTTAATTATGATGTGTAAGGCCAGGAGTTAATGAGGGCACAAATGACAAATGTTAATGGTTTTTTTTTGCCCTGAGGTAATGAACTTCTGGCTTTACCTAACATTGGACTGGTAATCAGTTACCTGTAAAATTAATCTTTGAACATAAGGGTGTCTGTGGCACTTTCTGTACGTTCTGCACGGCAGGAAGAAGGAGGTAGAGTTAGGAATGAGATGGTCAGTCTGTGGCTGGAAATGGCCCAGCAGCCCCTGCGAGAAGTCACCTCTGCCACCAGGCAGGAGCCTGGAGCTGTCATCACACAGCCTTCCGCCTCACGGATAGACCGTGGGTCTCATATCCAGATCTCTGCACAAGCCGGCGTGGCTGCTCTGCCCCAGCCTCTCAGGTCACAGTCCGCCATTGTGGAGAAGCTGAGGCAGGGAATTGGAACTCTTGTTTATGAGAGAGAATGCATGCATGGCTCCTAGCAGCTCACTTTCCTCTACAGTCCAGGACCCAAGCCCAACTGATAGTCTTCAACTCCCAGCTCACCCCCACAGGCCTGTTTGATCAGGATAATCCCACATAGATTGTCTCTTGAGGGAATTCTACCTTATGCCCAGTGGACAGCTAAAATTGATATCAATTCCTTGTAAAAAAAAAATCAGGTGTTCATAGTCACGTGGATTAATATCAAGGTCTGTTTTTATGCCAATACCAAGCTGTTTTCATTACTGTAGCTCTATAATAGAGCTTGAAATCAGGGATGGTGATATCTCTGCAAGTTCCTCTATTGTATAGGATTTTTTTGGCTATCCTGGGTTTTTTGTTTTTCCATATGAAGTTGAGTGTTGTTCTTTCAAGGTCTGTGAAGAATTGTGTGGGGATTTTTGATGGGGATTGCATTGAATCTATAGATTTCTTTTGGTAGGATTGTTATTTTTATTATGTTGGTCCTACCTATCCTAGAGCATGGGAGATCTTTTCATTTCATGATATCTTCTTCAATTTCTTTCTTCAAAGACTTAAAGTTCTTGTCAAGCAGGTCTTTCACTAGTTTTGTTAGTGCTACCCCAAGATATTTTATGTTATTTGTGGCTATTGTGAATGGTGATGTTTCTATGATTTCTTCCTCAGCTTCTTTATCATTTGTATATAGAAGGGCTATTGATTTTTTTAGTTGATCTTGTATCCTGCCATATTACTGATGGTGTTTATCAGCTGTAGGAGTCCCCTGGTAGAATTCTTGGGGTCACTTATGTATACTATCATATCATCTGCGAATAGCAAAAGTTTGACTTCTTCCTTTTTAATTTGTGTATCCTTGATCTCCTTTTGTTGTCTTATTGCTCTAATTAGAACTTCAAGAACACCACAAGGATGACCCCAGCTAAGACCCTAAGCAATAGTGGAGAGGGTGCCTGAGCTGACTTTGCCCTGTACTCAGATTGATGACTGTCTTAAATGTCACCATAGAACCCTCATCCAGCAACTGATGGAAGCAGAGACAGAGATCCACAGCGGAGCATTGGGCTGAGCTCTCAAAGTCTAGTTGAGGAGTGGAAGGAGTGAGAATATGAGCAGAGAGGTCAAGACCATGATAGGGACACCCACCAAAGCAGCTTACCTGAGCTAATGAAGCCTTCCAATTCTGGCCTGACAGTGAGGAAACCAGTATAGGACTAAACTAGGCCGTCTGAATGCGGGTGACAGTTGTATGGCTGGGGAAGACTGTGGGGAAGGATACCTTGCTCAACCTAGATACAGTGGGGAGCGCCTTGGTCCTGCTTCAAAGCAGTGTGCTAGACTTTGCTGACTCCCCATGGGAAGCCTTAACCTCTCTGAAGAGTGGATGGAGGGTGGGATGAGGGACTGGGAAGAGGGAAGGTGGAAGGAGCAGGAGGAGGGGAGGGAGTGGGAAATGGATTTGGCATGTAAAATGAGAAAAGATAGTTTTCTTAAAAAATAAATTAAAAATATAAAAAAATTATTTCATACTCAAGTTTGAGATTCTGAATCTTAAGTACTTATGCTAACATCATATTTCTCAACTGGAGGACAGAATAAATAAATCTTAAATGTTATAGAAAAAAATGATATCACAAACATTTAATTCGTATTTTCTGGTGGAAGGTTGAAGTCTTCAGGGCACTTAAAGGGATGAGAAGTGGGGACAAGGGACGAAGGTGATGGAGAGAGGTGGTGCTCCCGTCCAGCAAGCCTGCCTGGTCTTGATGCAATGTCCCCTGCAGGCTTATGATCCGAATGTTTGGTCCCATCTGGTGAAGCTGTCTTGGAAGGTTCTGGAAACTTGGAGGGTAGTGGTAAGCTATGGGATGTAGATCACTGTGAAAGGGTGTTGAGGTCACTCTACTTGGTTACTTCTCTGTCCCTGCTTGACCACGGAGGAAACAGGTCCCCTGTGACTCGGGGTCCTACCAACGCTATTTGAATTGCTCTGCTGTGTCTTCTTCATCATGATGGGCTGAACCATCTGAAACCATGGGCCAAGGCGAAACCCTTCTCCCTCCAGCTGTTACAGTCAGGCTATGGTCATAGCTGTGAGAAGGTATCTAAAACACCAAGGGAAGGGCTGGGACTCTAACCCTTTGAACATACTGAGAAGTCTCATCTCTTGGTGGGACATGCAACTGAGGTGTGGGAGCCTTCTTGGAGAACGGTTGCTTTTTTTTACTTTGGAGCTCAAACCCAAGCCCTCTTGTAAGCTGCCCTAGTC